>JBCFXI010001025.1:0-81815 GCA_038496175.1 Ampulex compressa
TATATCTCACAAATTTAATTAGTATTAATAGTTCATTTTTTACCCTATAACGCTGAATTTTCCATTCCAGCTATTTGGAATTTTCCTTGCAAAACAAAAAATTAAAAAGGAATTGTGTCTTACCAATTATAAAAATCGCAAGACATACGTTAGAAGCAAATTGTAACGGTTGTGGGGAGATACACACGGTATGACTTGAACGAAAATCAAATAGAAGTCCAACAGTAATGAAAAATCGGTCCGGGACGGAACGTATTAAGCAAGTAATATTAAGTGGTAAAAACTCTTTATCTGAACTCGCCAAATGTCCCAAGACTTATGGAAGTTAATGTGCATTTGTATATGTGAACATAATATACGATAATATAAAATATGCTGGAATACGATGTAATCTTAGATGTACATAAATATTATACATCTATAACAATATAAACCCTCGGCATGTAAGTAAGCGTTGCCCCGCAAAACCCTCGAGACAGAACGCGAAATCCGTTCAAAGTGCTTCCTTGTCCAGGGGCTTTGACTTCCTACTATTCGGCATATCGATTTCAGATATTCCTATAGCCCAGGAAAGTGGAAGATTTCCGCGATTGCCCACTGTTGTGACTCGAATTTCGGATAAGGTAACGGTGTCAGGGTCGTCGAATGTAAATAAAGAATATCATCCGGGAATAAGAAACGTAACTTTGTTATCCGAATTTGTAAGATTGTCGAGCAAATATGACGGTGTTCTGGACGACTTGTACGTATACTTTTTTACAGAAATTCAGATATAGAGGTAAATTTAATCTATTTAATCGACGGTACATCTTTTCATTAATACTTGCAACTTCTTGTTGGAATTGAGAAATATTGGAATGTTTCAGGTTGATTTATATTAAATATTAATCATAAAAATTAAATGCTATTTGTTCCTCTCTTATTTAAAAGTTTACATTTTAAGAAATTTGGTTAGAGGCAGATGTTTAGACAATTATATGATTCGTATATTTATATCGTAACATGATACGATAGAAGTTTATGAAGTTTTATGCAGCGATAAGTACAGTTTATAATATGTGTAAGTACTGCAATAATGCGATGGAGAAAGTATGTCTTGACTTTTCAATTTTAATATAAATATGATTTTATTAATTATTAATATAATCAATATAATTTTAATAGAAATATTCATTCAAAACTGTCATCTTGGATCGTGATTATTACTCGAAACGCCTTGATATTTAAAAATAGGATTGAACACGCATTGAACACGCGAAAAGGTATTTCATAAAGCATTCACGGTTCGTTGGTTTTATTGCTCGCTGTGATAACGAACATGTTGGTAGGTAGACCGATATTTCTTCCGTTAAATTCCTTTTGCCAACATTTGCCTGTAGTTTCTTTACGATTACTTAACCGTAAAAGTGTGTAAAAATCGTAGGCATTTACTCTTATTGATTTACCTATATTGGTTCCTGTTATAATACTTTATATAGTTATAATTAATATCTGTATATTTAATAGAAACTATTAAGAGGAACCAGCAACGTTTGTTATTCTACTTTTTTTTCTTTTAATTATAGTTACTCGTATTCCATTTTGTACTTACTGATTTTAACAGGTGTCACATTCTACAAGAGGAAATTTTGACTAATATAATCTCCAGCTGGACAAAAGTAATACCAACCAAAATTTAAATATAATACAAGTAAAATTTATCGAACCACACGATTCGTTTAAATGCACCGAAACAAATGTGTTTATACCTACCACTATACTCTGAACTTATATCTTTAATCTCTATATCGATATTTAATCCATTATACTCTTTGGATTATGGTACGTTTAAATAGTTAGCCCATTATATGCCAAAGCCAAGTGTAAACCTAAAAAATGCTCTAATTAATTCATTTTCTACCAGTGAGCTAATTAGAGAAGAAATATTTTTATTGAGTTTGTAACTTTTATAGCAGTCAGCACAACATTTAGGTACAATAATGAAAACTAATAGTTCCACCACTTAGGTAAAAATAAATAAAAAACAAGTGCCCAAAAAAAGAGATAATAGTAAATAATGGGTTAAGGCAGTAGTTTCGATGTATTCGAAGCCTACTTTTTCCTGGAATTTTTCTTAAGGATAACAATAATCTTTACATTTAATAAACATAATGAAGCATGCTTACATTAGCAAAATATACGATTAACTTTCACAAACATTTGCACGAATGAGCACTCGAGGTCTAACGAAACATTACGCCGGATATAGCTTAAGTTGCGAGAAAGAGTGAGGATTTAAGCTGGAAACGTGAATCGGCCAGGTTCTCCAATTTTTCCGAATGGCCCGTAGGTTAAAAAGTTCGCTGGCGCTTTCAATGGTGGAAAGTGGAAGAAAACGTTTGCGGGCGTGGCGGAAACCGGTAGAGATTTGCCATGCATATGTAAAGGCGTTCGTAGCGATGTATCACTGTGGCGTGCGCAATCTGCAGCCTTGGTCCACATTTGCAACCTCTTTCCAACTCCTACCAGCCGTCTGCTGCACCGTAGCGCGGCTGTACTGGCCGTAGAATCGCTGTAACGCAACTAAACTACCATTGCCACGGTGCACGAAGGGCCATATACGATGCAAACTCAGTAGCCATTTCCAACCGCGTGTCCATGGGAGACGTCCAATCTTATAATCCTCGTTATCGTAATCAGGGAATGAGCATTGGCTAATCCTTCGAGTATTTATACGGTTGGATTTCCTTGGTGTAGTCAGAAATGCCTTAATAATTCAGTTAATTCCATTGAGAAATAGGGTGTATTTGAATAGTGAAGATGATTTAATCTCACAAACGTTTCTTTTGTAACTTAACACTAAAAATATCGAAGCGGTCAAAATGACCGGTCAGTCGTTTTGTTAGAAAAATTGCTGTACTTCGTAGTTTCGCATTTGTTGAGATTTTCCATGATTATATCCCAGAGTGTGAATCGTTCTATCGATCTATTGGCGTTTCGTCTGAATGGCCTGTTTCTTTGAGGATATACGTGGTATATATAAATATGTTCAGTAAGTAGCTGATAAGTTTATTGTTAATGCTGTGATCTAATAAATATACGGATTCAAAGATCGTACCTATAATAGCAAGCAGTGAAAGCTAAAGGTTTGATTAGTTTACTTGAATGTTTACTTGAATGTGCTCCATTCTTAGAACTGCGCGGTGTTAATGTTAAAATAACAAAATAACTGCACTCGACTATTTTTGAATTTTCACTGATGCGATTGGCGTGAATCTGGCTGTTACGACATTTGGATATATAATATTTTCGAGTATCTACTTTCGGGTTTTTTTAAATTGCGGTCTGCCGTGCATAAATTTCTCTTTATTCCTATACAGTATAATATGGCTATAAAATATTTAAAATAAAGTGAAATTATTTTGTACTCAACGTATCAGTTTTTATAACTCCCCTTTCATTGCATTTTATGCTGTTAATAATTGATATAATGCGCCCCGAAACGTTATTTTATAAACTTGAATATCGGTTCTTTTTTTTTTTTTTTTTTTTTTTAACTAAAAACACGGTAAAACCACTGAGAAAAATGTGAGCATATAAAGCAAAATTTTTTAACTGCATCGTGTTTACAGATTCATGTTCCTTTCCAAATACAAACGTATACGCGCGGGTCGAAATTTGCACTGCTAGTGCATGAAATTTATTGTACAGTTAGGAATACAAGCAGAATTGTAAAACATATATTGCAGGGGGCCACGTTGGTTTTCATACATTTTCTACATTTTACGACCCATCTTTTATTACATTTTATATACCTAGTAATTGGTGCGCTGTGCTTTATAACAGTGCTCCGCGCGCAAGCTTGGCTTATAGATGAAAATTTAAATATCCAGCGGTAAAACTAAAGGGGGACATTGTTTGCAAAAAAAAAAAAAAGGGTATGAAGGGAAATTTTAGTACAACGCGTTTGAATAACTGCTACGCCCGTCAGTGCTGGCATCCAGCCACGGTTATTCAAGAAAACTCTTATGTTTTCGTCATAACAATAAGCGATAATCAACGATAACAGCGTGAGTCCAAGCGGTGAGATACGAGGCATCTCGAAGGGAAGATGGCCCACGTTGCTCTGAAACTAAACAAAACAACCAGCGGCGCGCATTTCGGGCTTACGAGCGCCACGGTACACTGTGCTGTCAGGTATCACCTGGATTTCTACCGCAAAGGGCTAATACCTGCTTGTTTATTTGTTTTTGGCGTGGAAACACCACGGTCGTAACACCGCTCTATTGTTAAACATGCGTTTGAAAGTCACCGCAACGGGTTAATAGGATTTCGACCGGAAGCTTTAGTGTTCCCTAATTGCATCAATTAACTTAATCAGAAGCGAACTTAATTTTCTAATCGAATGTATCAGAGGCGTTAACAAAGCGAAGGATATTGATGTATACACACAGCTGTGATTTAAATGATCAATAACACGCAGCGGATCACGTATATGAATGTTATTTCCTTTAGGTATGTTTATCGTTTTTAACATTTTTCTCGTCTCTGGAATTACTGTCTGTATTAAGGAGAATAATGTCAAAACGAATAAAACTTCAAATCACACATTTCTTGCTATAAAATATATTTTATCGTTGGATTTTTGTTTTGCTATATTATAACTTGTTTCGACACTTTAAAATAAAGCAAAAATAGAATATAGAGGTGGAAATAAACCAGATAGTGCAGCGTCTTACGTTAAGTGAATAATATTTTGAATTTGACAAACACGCTGCATGTATCACATAATATTATTATCGCTGAATGTTTACCGCGCCAAGCTTTATGATAAGTGTCATTTCCCATCCGTCAAATTGCGAGAGTAATACGACCGTGTAACATCTTTATGCCAGCAAAGCGAGCATCCTTTTGAGCTTAATCACTCGTAAACGCATGGTGAGCGCTTAAGCGACTCTTAATATACTTAATTCCATTAAGAGGCAAGGCGATAACTGGCTCTGAACACAAAGGACAAGGGTTCAGTCTAACGGGAAAAAGCTGACCACTTGTTCCGGCTAAGAGACTTAATTATCACATTTTTCACGCCGTGACAAGTCCGCGTTGCACCTTTTGACGTATTAGCAGAAAGCCAAAAAATAGTTGGGGTTCTTCCTACGCTAATAGGAGGAGAAAGCGTGAACTTTATTCTCGCTTCCTCGTGAAAGGAATCGTGGAAGGTTCCGCCTGTATTTTTCTCAAACGTGGATAATTCACGAACTACATTTGCAGCATTTAGAAAGCTGGCCAATTATAACTGCAATCGAGTGTTAAGGTAAAAGTCCAGGTATTTCGTTGCAATTCAGATTATTTGCGGCAAGATCAAATGTTCCGTTACGTGAATTATTTATTGTGAACGTATTTCTTGCTGATCCTTAATGTTTCGCAATCTTCGCTTTGGTTCGATTCCTACGGCTTATCGTCATTACTGATATTTATTTTGAAGATTTTCTTGAAAGCATCTAATTACTTCTGCATTTAACCGTATATTTTATTAAAAATTAGGCTAGTATTAGTGAACTGAGATAAACGCCGATCAAAGCGGTCAAAAAGAAAATAAATAAGTTCAGAAAGATGATATACAAAAAGATGTTTTATACAAATTTTGCTCTGATCCATAAAATGATTCGATAAAACGATATTATTTAATACTCCTTTAATATATATATTTATAAGCGCAGAGTCAGTATAAGAGAAACTGCAAACTGTAATTCAATACACTTCAAAGCGTTTTACTTAGCGCGATTTATTCTTTTTCTCTTTTCTAATCTATTCTTACTAATTTATTCTTTTATTACTCTAATTTATTCTTTTCTCTTTTTCTAATCAATACCATCACTGT
This sequence comes from Ampulex compressa, assembly GCA_038496175.1. Taxonomy (NCBI): domain Eukaryota; kingdom Metazoa; phylum Arthropoda; class Insecta; order Hymenoptera; family Ampulicidae; genus Ampulex; species Ampulex compressa. Next base: position 5,861 of record JBCFXI010001025.1, read on the forward strand.
TAACATTGCAGTTCAGAAGGCTGTTCGATTAGCGCTCAAGAATGAAAAATCTCAGTTGAGACAACAGTTTATTTAGTGATAAAGTATATTTGAAGAACGCGAATTTAATTGTTATTATTTGCTAATATATTCGTATGCGAATATCACACATTTAATCACAGGAAAAAAAACGGTGTCTATGTTACGTCGTAAATCATTCTCGAGTATAAACGTGCATTTTGTAATGATTACGTAATTAATAAAGAGTTAGCATGATTTGATTCTCAATTTGCTTAGTTATGGAGTAAATGTATTGACTGATTACGCGACATTTATTACATAATATCGTTGCCAATGTGCTTATCTGTTATATCAGTTCGTTCTACATTGTAATCAGTTTAATCAGCCAGCCATTAAGCTGGAGTCTGACGTCTACCTTCGTCGTTGCACGCCGATGCAATCAAACTCCATAGCCCCGAGAGATTTCCACTGGTCGATATCGAGGAACATACGATATTTAACTAACAAATTGTTTAGGAAATTCTCGCTTCTCGAGGCGACATAACGTGCTTATCAAAATTGAAGTTATTCAGCCGAACATTTGACACGCATAAGTTTTATACATATTGTTTACAAGGTGCGTATGATTGGATGGATACACTTCCTGGCCCGTCTCGTGCTAAATTAAATGCGCTGAACTTGAAGAATATTGTTAAGTGTGTCAAGGATATTCATCTCAGCGCATATTTACAGGTTTAATGCTCCTTTAACGTATAATATGCCAAAGCTAAGTGGAAACCTAAAAACTGTACTAATCAATTAATTTCCTACAGTAAGCGCATTAGAGAATACATTTTTTAATTGAATTTGTAACTTTTGACTGCTTAGTTAGAAATAAATAAAAAATAAGTATAGGTAAAAATAAAAGCTAGGACGAAGTCAAGGTAGAAAAGACAAATAGGTTTTTACAATATATCTGTATAATTATTGGCAAGCGGTAATAAAGTGACGAGCAATGTACTAACATATTACTAATATATACATCAGTAAGTAAATATTTACCGATGTAGTGAATACAGTAGAAATAGTAATAACAAAAATCATAAAATTACGAGAATCCCAGAATACGCCTTTATAAATCATAACGCACATTCTGCAAGAAACGCTTAGCCATTTCTATTTTCACCGCTTCCATACAGCTCCAGCGTTGCAAAGAACGTCCGATATTTGTGCCTCTCCTTAGCCGCAACCGCGCTATTTCTCGAGACGGGGCGACAAATTTAAGTAAAGAAAATAGATTAAGGATTTTCTTTCATCCCCTTTCGTGGCTAACGACCCGGTTTACCCGGTATATCATTCCATTACCACCCTTCCCGCCATTCTATCCTTAGCAATGGCGATTCCTTCGCGGAGCAAATTATAAATAACCGTCCGGAAGTAAGGACACCAGTTAGCTGCCGAGTAAGACATCTAATTAATCGGCTAATAGAGCCTCCCCGTGAATAGCCCAAGTTCTCTCGAGGGACCTAGACGACCGTTAAAGGACACCGTGCGAGATTCGGTCCCCGGACAGTCGGCAGACACGTCGTCCCCCTATATTACGTCGTTTCACACTCGATCGCGTTCCCTGAATTCACGACCCCTAATTTGCCGTCTCTGATATTTTCCGGCTTTGTCACTGCGAGACGCGCATCGGTGACATATGCCCCGCTTCTTCGTTACCCTACGCGATGCACGAAAAGTACACGCTGCGAATCGTGCATCTGTCGCGTCTTGTAGCGACGTGTACTTCGCTAATATCGGGAGGCGTGAAATTGGGCGTAGAGCGTTCTGCAGGATAAATCGCTAATTCCCCGTAGAGGGTGCACAAGTGTACACACGTTTTACGAAAGGGGACGTAGGGACAGTGTCATTGGTGCGCTAAGTGGCGATAAATGATGATCGATTGGGGATCTAGTATAGGTTTGGAGCTGCTTCGGCAGAGGCAGTTGTCGCGCTGGTTTGTTAGTTTGAAGCTTTGCTCTTAGAAGTTAGAGACTTTGTAGCTTATATTCGGGGATTTCGTATCGCTTTAACCTTTTGACAGTGGGATTTGGTTTTAATAGTTCGCGGAGTGCGGAATTAAAATCGAGCAGTGACGAGTATACGGGTCGAATGCAAGTTAAATGGTTCTATTATAAATTTTAAGAACGACGAGGAAAGGTTACATTTTTATTTGATGAAAAATTAACGATTTATTTTTGAAGAGATTATTGTTGTTAGAAGTTTGAAAATTGTAATGAAGTAATGAAATACATAAACGAGAAGAATTGGAGAAAGAAAATGATTTTAAGGATTTTAATTGATTTTGGTGTGATATTTTTCGAAATACGGTGCCACACAAAGTGATGCTTCGCAGATCGTACACCAATGTATTGACTTCTTACGGATTCCATTGTTTTTATTTGTGAAGTAAAGGACCACTATTGGCTCTGTTAATCGTTTACGCAATTTTTCCGCAAATCAACGCTCGCCATCCATATAAAATACACAGCAGTTGTATTGGTAATATAAAGAAAACATAGCACGAAATGATATTCTTATTACATTTCGTCGAAATTTCGAGTTTTTACGGTCAATGGTAATTTTTTATTTTACACGACAAGTATACACGTCAACCGCACTGGAATAAAGATTTGGTCCAAAGTGTATACACGTTAAACGCGTTTAACTGGTTTAGTCTTGTTAGATTTCTATGAACTGACAACAACATAATTTGATCTTAAGGGACTATGGTAATGTGCTGAACACATGTAATGAAAAATGATTTACGATGCCTTTGAGATACGTAGAATAATGTTAGTCTTGCTAAAGTATAATAATTTTAATGAGAAACCGTGTTTAGCCTTTAAATTTTAAATACAGCACTGTATTTTGCTATAACAACCACAATAGCGATTTGTGGGGCTGTGGTAGCAAAGTGCTCCATATGGAAAACGTAGGATTCAAATCATGTCTATTGATTTCGGTTTTGCCATTCGCCGTGTATGGCGTAAATCCGTCAATCGTGAATCTGTTTCCAACAGTAGGTTATGTTTCAAATGGTCATCGTCCACGATTAAACGAACAAATAGTAACGAAGCTTTAGTTGAAATAAAGCTATTTTTTTGGATACTACCATGGTTAAAGCTGGGAGGTTGTGAGATAAATTCGACAGTTTGAAACCCTTTCATCATCTCTGCACTATTTTCCACCCAATCTGCAATTCCATTCCACCCGATTTCGTTACAGTAGACTCGATAGCGTGAAATTTGCCTAAAACAAGTAAGTGTGAAGTTAAACCGTAACCGTTAAACCGATGCTGAAAACCTAAATCAACAAACAATTGTGTAAATCGACAAAGTACAGATCTATTAATTTAAAGCAACAAAAGTTTAACTCGAACACCTTTTTTTTAAATTTATTACAGTAGTTCGAATATCCCATCTTCGTGCGAAATATATCGAGAATTAGTTATAACGCTCTGCAAGAGCATGTGTGAATTTCTTTTATTTCGCGTGTGTCTCAAAGGTGTTGCTCTTCATCACAAATTATATGATCGCTATAATTACAAATATTATTAATTAAAATTATTCGATTTCTGCAATGCCTGTTTTCGTATAAATTTGCTATCATGATAAAGATACCACACATGGAAGTGGTCGTCGCTTGAATTTTAAGTTTAATTCTAATATAATATAAAGAAGAACATTATATTCGAACGAAGAGCCCTTTAAATAAATAATTAATGTTAATATATTATTTTTATAATTACAACGACCGCCCAGCTAGTAGTGAAGAACTACGCTTTAAGAATCCCACACCCCAAATCACGAATAAGTGAAATTTACACAAATGCTCTCGAAGACCGTTATAACTGATCCTTGAAATATACCAAGAGGAAGAAGTTCAAGAGTCTACAGATATATAGATATATGAAATACAGCTAAGCTCCAAGGTCCTCTCGTCTTCTTTGCACAATCTTCCACGCGCAGTGCGTACCGTAAATCCAGTGACGAGAAATTTCCTTCGAACAAGTGCCAGACCATTTCGGCCTGGTCGTCGAGGTTCGATAAAGTTAAGTGAACAAAGCGAGTATATATAGCTACATGTACTATTAACCTCATCACGCGTTGTTAGTTTAAGAAGGAGCAGTAATTCTTGGTCTAGCAGGGCACTATTCGCAAACTTATATTTTAATTAACACGTGATAATGGCCATAGCAAGGAAATTTGTGCACTTATATTAATACTCCATCTGATCTCCTGGAATTAAAGTTCCGTCTATGAGACCGACATTTGCGTGTGGGAAATAATTTTGACCACGATAGTGTGGCTCAAATAATTAAAGGGGGTAATAAATAAATAGAATCAGTAATAAATAATAGTATCAAGAAAATTTTTTAAATGTAACTGAAGAACCTGTAATTATATAAAAAAAAAAAGGCGTAGAAAAAAATCAGACTATTGGATAACTAGTCCGGGATAGTATTAGAAATTATCCAGCAACCGAGGTTAGGAGTAAAACACTCATACGTTATTTCGCATAGTACTCCTTTTCTTCTAGCTCCAATGAATTAATATAAGTTAAAACACAGTCTTGTCGAGCACTTTTACAAAACTGTTCGACAAGAACATGTTTTAACTTATACCGATACGTTACATTTTAATTCTCCATCTTACCTTACGCAGTTATCATTCCACACAAATAGTCGAAATTCTAACTCCACAAAACCAAATGGAGAATTAAAATTAGCCTATTAAAAATATCACTCTGTTCGACCAGGAATTACTGCTTGTTCTTGAAGCGAGTACACGTTCGGGGCGAGGGACATTCGCCCAAAGTTTCTTTTTCACTCGTAGCGAATCATAATTTTCTCATCGGCACCGGCGCGCTGGCGGAAGCGGCTCTCGCAACAGCGCCGAACAACAGTTGGCCAACTCCCGTTGCTGGGGTCGGTTGCTAAATCACGGGAGCCAACTGCCGGCACGCCCTTTCTACCGTGGCGCTACGTACGAATCCGGGAACGGCCCCTTTAACCCCCGCCATCCATATCGAGCTTAAAACTGTTTAACGGCGGTGCTGCTTCGTAAATTGCAATTCTTTTCGACACGGCGCCGTGTCGTTCCTCAGGCCAACGGCGGCAAAACACGGGCCCGAGCGAGATGAGATTTTACACCACGGAGCGACTCGCAGACTTTTCCCTACGACGGAATTTAGGAAGCTGGCTAGAAAGGGCTGACTACTTAGGGCGGCCGAAAAGCGGCTCGCGAGCCGCATGAGGCTCTTTGGCCACTCGAATGTGGCTCTACCACGAATAATGGTTGTGCGTCACGTAATATTTTAATAGTAGAAAATACTTTTTATCGATAAACACGATTATTGCTTATTGTGATAAGTATCTGATTTCTTAAATTCAGTGCTTGAAGTGAAAAAGCTGATTATGCAGGGTTGGTATATTGGGTACACTTTTTGACCGTCGATGATAATAACGTTATGTTTAGGAAACATGTTTCTTGAAACTTATAGTCCCTGTATTGCAAGTTGGTTACTTAAAATTTATATAGGATATTTGAAGGCAAAGTTTGTAATACAGGGTTCGTATGGTTTATGAAACGAGCCCGTGATACCCCTCTGTCACTTTGTTATGTGAGTCTGTAGAGTGAAAATGGCGAAAGGACCTCCACAGGAATCATCTTTTCAAACGTTATGAGTTCACAAATTTGATATTATAGAGGAGGAAAAAAGCAATTCGGTGCATGGAGAGTGTATAATCCTATCTATCATTCATTATTAGTTCCTAGTATTTCTACAACAGATTTCTTGTAAATTTAGCTTTCAATAAAAAAAAATATTGTATTACTGCAGACACTTGGCTCTTTTGACTAATGAGTTTGCCGATCACTGACTTACCTCCGTTGGGTAATTCGGGAAATTAGAACCTTCTCCTTTGAAATTGCTGGCCTGAATAGGCTCGACCAATCCCGACGATGAGGGACGAGTAAGCGGGGACGCTTGGAGCATCTCGAGATTCATATTAAATGATTCGCGACTAATGATTCGGATGATTTGAGAAGTTCTAGGTGCAGAATACTTGGAATCATCTCACTTTTAAGGCAGTCGTATTTGCGTTGATTCTGGACCGGATCTTTATGAAAGTTATGAGTATTAGTTTCTGCAGCAATTTAATCGAAGAAAGTTCCCCGCCCTTTGAGATATTTCGTTTCACTATTGGTTCCTTTAAGAAATCAGCTTTTACAAGAGCCGGATAACTTTTAAACAACGCTTATAAAGATTCTCCTTGAATTTTCTCGATTCGCGATTATTCGTGCCGGAATAAATTCGGTTGGAAGCTTACTACCATTGCCATTCTTACGTACGCTTTACAATTATATACTATGAGTACAATTAATCGTTTTCCATCCTTTCCAATCTTCTCCTTATCAATTCCTCAATTTATAAACACAAATAAGCTGAGTACACATCGAACATTCGGGCGACAATGTCGTGGGGTAGAAAGACTCGCACTCGTAAACTTCCGCCCTTAGGAACTGCGAGCGGGCGACATTTCAAGCGGACAATCCCCCGAACGAATTTCTTCCGGCAACTTCTTTTAATCTCTTAACGAGTCCTTGTACCTTGTCCGCGCGATGAAATCGCTGCGAATAAGTTAGGCTCTCGCGAAGTTCGCGAGCGTGACTCAAATCAAAGTAGAAGCGGTTTACGATCGGCCATTAAATCGAATCTCTATATCCGAGTTTCTCCAACTTTGCTATCGTAATATCGATTCTCCCTCTCGGATTCGTCGGTTGCCAGTACGGCACGCCCGGTGTTTATTACCGGCGTGGCTATTTAATTACTGGAATCGTTAAGCCGATATCTCGCCGGCGTTTCGAGGGCCGCAAAACCTTCGAAGACACTATCCCGCGATGCAGAATCTTCTCACGCGTAACGGGGGGTATATTAAACTGAAACTGCGATTGCGCTCGGTTCGAAGCGGGAATAAAACCGGTATAAGCAATTTTAGAAGAATTTTCGGGGAATTACCTTAAGCCAGTAATTGTTGATATAGCCGTATCCGCGCACAGTGCGATCGTAAAACCCGCTATTTGTACGGATAAAGGTCAGGTACGTCTGGCGCAGTATAAAGCTTAATTACCCTAAACGCGATCGAGCAATCTTGGCACCGTATGAGCGTTTCGCTCTCAGGAGAAAGACGCCAGCTTTAATCTCAGCATCGGCATTGTAACGATGCTCCTGGCGTCGTTAAAAATGGCGGACGCGAGAGGCATAAATCATTCCGTTTTTCCCCTCTCCTTCTCTTTTTTTTCCCTTTTTTTTTTAAATCCTTTTTGTTAACTTCACGCGTGTTTTACGTAATTAGAATTGTTTTGGGCGCATTAATCAATGGCAGGCCGTGGACAAACCAGGTTTCGCCGAATTTTCGGAAGCCCCTATGTATGTAAATGCTCGGCTAATATTATAACGTAATCAAGCATATTAGGATGCAAAATATTCATGGCGATATTGTTATTCGCACCTGTACTGTGACCGATGGATCGATACCTGTGTGACCATGTTGGCGTACTCCGATGACTCGATAAACTTTTCGACACGGACGTCGACTATGGTCGTTAGCCATCGAGCGATACGTGTATTCCCGTTTATTTCAATCGCTGACCATCACGCCTTGAAATGGCCGGGAGATGAATATTGTGGAAGATTTTACCAGGAAGGATATACGCGTTGATGCTTAATATTCTTTATTTTCACATTTTGGATACCCACTATATAATTCTCACTGAATAACATGTCGATTATGGTTTAAGTACAATAATCAAGTATAGCAGTTTGTTCTGATTAAAATTTTCTAGAGAATACAAATATATACAAATTCGAAGTATTTATGAATTTAATTACCAGGACCATGTCTTACTTATCCTGACATGCATGTTACTTTTCATAGATGAATCTTTAGTACATACACGTACGTAATTCTTTATTAATTAACCATTGGAATTTTCAACTACGTGGCGCGTTTTAAGCTAATAAATGAATTTCTGAAGAGAGTGCGCCGTAACGTAAAAAGAGTGCTGTCCATCGATATCTCACTGCTCGAGGTAAGATGAACGTAAGATTTATAAATTTATTCTTATTAGAAATTTATTTACATCGGATAATGTGGACATTCTCGTGTTTCTGTTCTACCACCAACGAAGGCAAAGTTTGACACGTGATTATTAAGTATGACATCGAGAGGTCCTTAAATTTTCGTCGGCCATAAGAACCTTGAATATCCATCGTACCGAAGGAGATAATCGGCGATCATTTCACGCGAATTCGTACTTCATCGTTACGTATCCTTTACGATTTCCTTCCGTTCCTTCTGCGATCACGAACGACGAAGACGATTATTCATCCTCCTTTGAGCGCACGAAATTGCAGCCGCAATCACGATTATCGATGCAAATCGCCCGAAATCCGCACTTCCACGAGGCAACTCGATATTTGCGTTATTTTTACTTCTCCTTCCTCACGATCCTCGCGCTTGCTGTACTTTTAGGGGCATTGCTTCACGCTCACGCATTTTTCATTAGTAAGGCCAACGTTTCTGACGGCCTTGCGAGACCCATGACCCCCGTCGTTTGCGCTCGTTCATCCGTTCTTCTCTTTCTCATATCCGCCAGAGATATTCCGGTTGTAAGTACTTAACCAAACTAGAAAATCATTCTAGCCATTTAGCGACGAAGCCACCGGCTACCAGCGACGCAGCGCGCATATTAAAATGGTGTAATACGCGGAAGAACATGACAGGTGCAAACAGATGCATGGTACACTTACGAAATTGTTACACGTATAAAACAGAATCTGGTGTTCGTAAAACAATGCGTTTGGTATTGCACCGAGCTCTCCATTGCAATGCTGTTTTACCCGTGGCAATAAATATAGCAGACTTTTTTTATCGCGTTATTTTTTACTACATAAGCTTGTTTTAGAACATCTCCCTTGCTGTAATAATTAATAATACAAATTAACGATTAATACTAGAACACTATATACACCATTAGTAGGAAAAGAGAGGACAAAAGAAAATTGGAATAAATCAATATAATGATCTAAATACTAGATGAAAATTATGGAAAATCTCGGAAAATGCATCGTCACAAAGCTCTACGATTTTTTTTAAAGAAATGTCTGTTCAGTCATTTTAACCGGTCTGGTGTTAATTAATAGTAGATGCAGCAAGAATGTAAGAAACTTAGCTTGATTTGTAATTAAACTTCTATCGATAATACTGTTGGAAATTTTGGCAAACAACGAAGCGTTTATATAATACGCGTTACGTGTCACTACAAAATTTGTAAAAAAATTATAGGTGCTATAAAACTCTATTTTTAACAAAATCGTAATCCAAGCATAAGTATATTTCCAATATAAGTAACAATGTAGGTTTACATTAAATTATTAAATGAGATATTGATATATTGAATTCTTATTATTTTTAGCTCTTACTTCATCCATTTTTTCAGTGTGTAATAATTCACTTTTATGGCTTAGCACACAGCCTATATTGGAAGCTTTACGAAAAGCGTGAATAATAAATATTGCAAAACTGTGTGCTTATTGTCGAAGATAGATGATATCGAGAAGATGCTCATGGATCAGTACGAAATGAGGTACAGGGTACACGTACGCGTATTTACGTAACTGAAAAATTCTTAAACGTTGCAACAGTACCTGGTATGTATTACGCGTGTTCTGCGTGCACACTGCAGAATATTAACATCTTGTTAGGAGGAGATATCCTGGAATAGATACGAGTCATCGTAGAAGAAATACCAACGTATAGAAAAGGGATTCGGTATATTTTGCTGTTTCTTATAAGGAAGTTAGATAGATAAAATCATGTTTATGTGTGGCCTTCGTTAAAAATCCGGACACGCGTTTGTGTAGAGGCTAATGACGTAGATATGTGCGTACATAGGAAGACTTGACTACGATTCTCTACCATTTTCTCGACTCTCTAATAAGCTGAAATGATCTTCGTACTCGGCATTCCTACGGAATTGAAGGCTCGTTATCTGTATGTATCTATGTATATATCTATGAGTTACATGCGTATGTATTTCTACATGCGTGTACATATGTACATACATGCATACGTATAAGGAAAAGGATGTAAAAGCACAGTGGCGAAGGGAGCTTTTTCAATCTGTCGGTAGAGAAGCAGCCTGCTACGATAAGAATCGCAACTCTGTTCCTCGTCGATATAACGCTCCAACCTGATTAAATTGCCTTGTTTCAAAGAGGATGTAACGGGATAGCTATGGACCTTGGATAACAATCTTTTACATAGTACGTATGCTCGCCTTGATTGAAATTCGCAGATTTATCAAGAAGGTACTACGACGCTGTTGTTCTTCCCTTCATTTCGTCGAAATACGAATTTTACCGTCGATTTAATGCCAATGAGCCGATATACTTTTAAGTAAGAAAATAAAAGCCTGTAAAGTCTTCAAAAATATAACGTAAAGAAGAAGTCTTGAGATAAGAAGGCCAATGGCGTGGAAGAGGATTTTATGCGCAGGTTCTTCTTTAATCTAGATTTTTTATCGAAACTTGGAGGAATATTGTTTTAACAAGTTAAATCGTAGTTATGCCGTAAATTAAATTTTGATACAGTAAATTAGGGCGTATTATGATCGGTATTTTATGCAAATGATACATTTTTAATATAAAATATATTCCAATCAGGTCTATTCGCGTTTTTCAAGAAATTATTTTAATAGTTTATCGAATTCACGTATGTTTCAATGAAGTTTTACCTGGATATTTCGACGGATCAATACTTTTATTCGTATTTATAAATGGTGATACTGGCAGTGCGATGAAATATAATTGTTGATAATAGCTTCAGTTATAACTAACAATTTACAAATAATATTGTACGTAGTAATTTATAGATAGAAGTATTTATATATAGAGGTAATATATCATCTCTTAAGTGATTCCATTATCTATTATGATTGAAAATAATTGCGCCCACATGAAAGTAAATTTATACGATAAAACGGACTTATTGCATCCAGGGATCGTATATGTATCCGCGGAAATTATCGTCACCATCGGTATCACGCTTTGTCGTTCAATTGAATAGAAAAATATTTTCAACTTTGCACAAAAATTAAATCCAAACTGCGCAATTAGATTTGTTACTTAAAATAAATTAATCGCATTTCCGAATCAGGTATTTTATCGGAATTACAATAAACACAGTGCCAAACATCCTATAAAACATCATTGCATTCTACATGAAATTACGTCGCCCAAATTAACAAAAAGTATCTTCGATTTTCCACAGAAATCTGACGTAAACAACGCAATTAGATTTGTTACTTAAAATGAATCGATCACATTTCCGAATCAGGTATTTTATCCGAATTACAATAAACACGATTCCAAATATCGCATAAAATGTCATCGTATTCTGCATCAAACTACGTCGCTAAAATGAGCGAAAAATATTTTTGACCTTTCACAGAAGTCTGACGCGAACAGCGGAGCTAAATCTGCTCTTTAGAGCGGATTTATTGTATTTCCGTATCAGGTATTTTCTTGGAATTATCCTGCGGTGGCTGGCGCGCGATCGGTCCGGCACGACAATGGGGCCGGAAAGCAGAATGGAATTTTGCAGCGTTGAGAACGGCCAGGAACGGCCGCTGCACATAATCGATTCCGTTGGTTTCAATTAAGCGTAACCCATCCGATAACGGTGCCCTGAAAACCGGCATGTCAAATGGCCGAAACCATTATCGCCGACGTAAAAATATCGGTTGGCCCCTCCTAGTCCGATCCGCCCCTCGTTTCAGGGCTGCCCTGCCCTACGCGAATAACAGAAATTTGATTCCTATCGAAAATTGAAAACTCTCCGCGGACAATCTTTATGGAGATAGAAATCATGGCGGGTCAGAGCGACAAACAATAACGCAAAATTTGTCCGCCCTATCCTCAGCGAGCTGGGCTCTTCAAATCGTTATATGGTATTGACGTTTCGGCTAACATATTCGGCGGTACACCCCCAGGCTGGCATTCACCTTCGGGGCATTGTCGTACGATTTATTAAAGTAAAATGTGTCGCGCCCATCGATCATGCGCCGACATTGTTTTGATTCACGCTTCTCGATTTTGTCGATCAGCGCGCAGGGGCTTGGCGGAAGCGCGAAGAAAAATGCCCTTCCGCGAGGATTTCACAATATCGCGGAAGATGAATCTACCTGAATCGACTCTGCGCAAGTGATGCGTAAGTGGAATGCAGGTGCCATTGCGTCGTACTGGCGGGAATTGTAAGGGAAGAGGGACGGAAATTGTGGATGTGAATCCGAGGGAATTCAATTTGCCGCGTAAAAATGTGAGGCTCGGGTTAAATAATATTAGATTGGAAGTTAGTTGGAATGTATTGATTCAAGATGGTGTAGTTTATGACTTAGCTACGATAATTGTTTGCGACAATGTTGGTGGAGTGTGGAATAGATTGGCGAGTATTTCTAGGCGAGACTGAGGATTATTGATATCGATTCGTTTTGTTTTTTTACTTATTTATTAATATCGATTTCGATTAGTTTTTAGTTGGTGATATGTTCGTTAATATAGCTAGGACTTTACATGTTTTTATACTTTTCGAGAAACATAGGAGCTGGACTTAACTTTATATGAATCGCATTCCTCGGATGTTCTTTGTGGTGAATATTTTAAATATTCTCAGCATATTTGCTTATACTTCTCGTAGCTTGAAGACTAAATTCGATCGTAAAGAACAATGACGGTGTATCTTTTTATATAACGAGCAAACTTAACATTGCCTACAATCCAAAAGGGGTGTCTAAACTATATGCTTCCATGCAATGTTTTTCCTCGAGTCTAGAATTGCATTTTGGTAATGTACCTATTAATGAAAGGGGGAACTTTGGAACGTCAGTCGACCATCAAAACGGAGTTGAACAAAGGGTTTTATGAACAGACGCGCCAAATTCATACAGGAAACCGAGCGTGCACTAGGTATAAGGAAACTCGATTATACGAACCACCATACGGTTTCACTTTGTGTCGATAAACCATATATAACGTCCAGTAGCTATATCAGGATAATCATTTATATCAAGATAATCAATTGGTTAAGGAACGAGACACATGTAACTCTTTAGTAAAGGTTCAACATAAGTACCTGACAAAACTCTCTTCTGGTAAAAAAATTCTAATTTTATGCTCCTGTGGGGAAGCATAAAGTAGAAGGATATATAAAATTTAAGGGATCATCTACTTTCGCTCAAATATCTGACAACTGATACAGTCGTCGGTATTGATAACATAGAAACTATTTCAAGTCACCTTATTTTTTATTTGCTTCTTTGCTATCTTGTTGGAAAAAAAATCTTATGTCAACTGAGCTTGCATGGAAGAGATATTTAAGTGAATGTGAAAAATTCGATATACTTTATGGCTGCCAAATTCCTGTGAGTTCCTGAAATTTTATGAAATATACGTTACTGACCATACAGAAATATATGGTCATAGTATGAGAGATAGTGAATACATGAACGAATAATCGGATAGAGGATGAAAACGTGTAAAACTACAAAATAGATGGCCAAAATGCGCATGAAGGTAGAACAGAGGTTGATATACATAACAGACAGAAATGTATTGTATATGTAATCGGAGCAAAAAAAATACGTGCGGTAGTAATACACACGTAATATAATGTAAAAGTGCTGACACAGTGGAAGGTACACAACATACATAAAAAAGGGTAGAAATATATCAAAATACGTGAAGAGGAAAGAAGAAAAGATCCGAATACTTTGCGGAGGAAGAATAGTTTAAATCCGTTGTTTGCCTTTTGTACACACACGAAAATTCAACCGAATTAGCGAATAGCATGGTCCATAATAATTTTGATTTACCGTTTGACATACAGGGACGATTCACCAGTGCAATTGTCAAACATTATTTAATAATTAGTTTTTCTCAAACTTTATTCGTGAAATCATTACAAATCCTAATTACTTTAAGCTTCACAAAACACCTGCATATTCTCCTCTGTTTGCTACGCAAAATTGGTATAAAAGATTCATGCGTTGCTTCAGAAAACTAATGTATCTGCCAGGACAGCAGTATTTCTTGTGTTTTCATAGATCCTTGACGCGCGTGAAATAATGATAGATACAGAGTTTTACGAATGCGAGTAGTGATATATTTATAGCCCATGTCTCATATACATGCAATACGCGTGAAATTATTGCTTCCATATCAAGTTTAATCTGTGTCCACCCGTCTGAATGTATTACTACATGTCTGCAAGTAATCGAAAGAGAAACAAATTACTCATATACATAAAGAAAATACGAAATAAATAGTATAGAATTTTGCGCGAAAGAAAATACCCAGGATTTATAATCATATTTAATGGTAAAAGCGTAAAAGCCAGGCAGCGGTGTGCAGTTAATTTTAATGATTCCTTTATGGCTTTGTCAACATTATACCGATAAAGAACGATGTGGTATCTTTAATGTAGATAATATCCATTTGATTAAATTTGTGTTTTGAGAATTTCTTTAATACTATTATATTGCTGCAAATACTTCATTTTTCTGTGATTTTTTTGAGGAGATACCAAAAATGTTGCTAGGTATTGAACTTCCGTATGCTCGCTGTTATTTATATATACGTACTAGTTTGAGGAAGTAAAACATCGAGTTCAAGAGGAAACCACCCGAAATTGGGGCGACGCTATTACTTACGATCATAATGGACTTTTCCCATATTGTGGAACTTTTGCGATGCAAATCTACCTTGACATGGATTGCATACTCTTGGGTTTTGCTCTACTACCGTTAATGTATTTCCTGATATATTTTTGAAGCAGGTTTATTCCAAAGCTGTTTATAAATTCCAGCTGAGATGAATTCATAAATAGCTAGATTGAGTGATAATTAATTTCATCTTTATTCCGAACATACGGTCCAATTTTAATGTTTAACACAACCGATCGAATTGGATCAAGAGCAAGTTAATAATGCATTTTCGGCCTGCGATTTATAACAAGTAATTGTATATTTTCAGTCGATGTAAACGAAATCTTTATGCAGAACTGATCTATTATACCGGCAAAAATTTTAGGTTGCTTTGATCAAAATCTTTATTTAAAAAAATGAATTAGCATTACGTGCGTACATGTGTACATTTACAAATGTGTATACGTATCCACGTATTGATTATACACACATTCGTAATTTAATGTTCGCTTCCTGAAATGTTCAATAACGTTCCGTTTCACCAGGATTAATCATAAATTAAACCTGAGTATTCATTTCTAGGAAATAGGGCGTGTACCACGTATGCCTGCCATAGACTCGTTCCAAGCTACCCTGATTACTCCCGTTTTGTAGGCCGTAGTAGTGGTCTTTCTAAACACCGCCTGTACTAAAAACCTGGCAATTTAAATTTCAATTCCCATTTTTTTTTCAAGCACGTCTTGCAATTATATAAACACTTATGTATAGGTTTTAAAACATTTACTCATTTCATAGAAAACATGGTATTTTGCTAAGTCAGTATAGCTTATATTTATTTCGTAGTCATAGTTGTAAAAATATATATATATATCATTAGTTTGGTCTCATATTACATATGATTTACGACAAACGTATGTCGCACCTATACACCTACAAAACCAATGCTCAAGAACAATTTTTGATACGAGTTAAATAATTAGAATTTAAAGAATACAAGAATACATAGATATACAAGAGATACAAGAGCAGTGGTTGGCGTTAAACTCATTAGTCAAAAGAGCTAAATGTTAGCATTGGAGGAATATTTTTTTTTTAGAGCTAAATTTACAAAAAATCTGTTGTAGAAAAATTAGGGACTAATAATATATAATAGACAAGATTAGAAACGCTCCATATACAGGATTTCTTTTTTCCTCCACTCTAATGTAAATTTGGTGAACTCATAACGTTAGTAAAGTGAAGGTCCTTGCGCCATTTCTTCTCTACGGACTCACATCACAAAGTGACAGAGGGGTACCAGGGGCCCATCTTTCATAAAACTTACGCTTACCGTATTACAAGTTTCTTCTTTAAATATTCTATATAAATTTTAAATAACGAACTTGTAATGCAGGAGCTGCCCGTTTTTTAAACGGGCTCATAGTTTTTTAAATATTGCGTTATGATTATCGACAATTAAAAAGCGTACCCAATATACCAACTCTGAGTATTCGGCTTTTTCACTTCAAGAATGAATAAAAAAAATTCGATACTTATCACAATAAACAATAACCCTGTTTATCAATAAAAAATATTTTATGTTATTAAAACGTTACAGGCACATAATCAACATTCGTGATAGCGCCACATTCATCTGGCTAGAGTAAATCTTAGAATTTAGAAGAACCACCTCATTTGTTTAGATGAAAACTGAACTCCACTTAACGTTACATATATATTCTCCCAACTCGAAGAATACGACCAAGGATGACAATCGCCAAGAGTTTTGACGATTTCTTCAGAAATTTCCAAGATAGCTTCATTTTTCGTAAGTGCCCCCACTTGTGCACCTAGGTGTATATCACAAGTACATGGGTGATAAGCGTCCTCCATATCCGTCGCCCTTAGGTTTTGCGCTCCTCGAATAGGTGGAACAAACGAGAATGGCGAGAAAATGCGGCAGTAATGCATTCATGAACGGCTCGAATTCTGCAAGAAACGGCATTACCGCGATCCTATCCCCAAGCCGTGTATCGCGAAAAGGGCGTCATTGGTATTCTCGCCGCGTTATCTACGGCGTTGGCCTTTGAGGCGCTCGTGGGTGGCGATAGTCCTGGAAGCGGCACGGCAGCCTTCCGCCGCCGTTACTGGGCACAATTCCCGGAAATATTTTCAGCCTCGCGTGTAAAATCAGGGAATTCCAGGTCGCGCTTTTCCAATACGTAACTCGCGCCCCGGAGGTTCTTTGGTGGCTCACGTCGTCGTATGTCGCTCCTCCGCCACGGCTCTCCTGGCTTTTCCACGCACAGGCCGCATTCTTTGCACCGGAATTCGCCCCTTTGTTCCGCTTTAACTCTTCGCGCTGGATGTCGCGCGCTTATTGTTGGATCTCTGCGGGATGCTTTGGATGGGGAGAGGGACTCATTAACACTTTAAGGTCGAAGGTGTTTTATTTGTTACGCGATAGTCTGACGCTCGTCGGGGTTTGTATTGAAATTGTGGGAATGTGAAAATAGCTCGGGGTGAGAAGGGATAAATATTTTAAAGAGTGTAAGTGCGTGCGACCGGAGGAAGAGTGTTTGGGCTATGATACGGTGAAAGAAGAGCGATTAGGACGGAGTGCGTGATTTAGTTTTGGGTGACGCGTGGTTTGAGGAGTGCACGTGGTGTGTGAATGTGTACGAATGAGAAGGGGTGCGGGCAGAGATATTAGGGAAGAAGAGCAGTTAGTTGTAGAGACAGAGTCAGAGTCATAGTCAGAGAATAGAGTAAAGAGTCAGAGTTAGAAACAGAGTAAAGAGCTAGAGTACAGAATAAGACTGTAATATTAATAAAGTATCTTCACTTATAAACACAAATCTAGCTTTGTAACTTACATGAATTTTCATATTTGTCCAGACGTAGTGAAGGACAAAATTTGTTTCGAAATGAATATATTCTACTGCATTCACGTTGACAATAAGCCACAATTCGAACTTGTGCTTGACTATTGTGTAGAATAAAAGTTCACTTTACCATACATAAACAAATTAATTTGTACAATGTTTAAGTACATTAGGAACTCATAAACAATCAAACTCGAAAGAATTTGTGAGACTCATATAGTAAGTAGGTGGAAATTATCGCTAACATCGCTAGACAGATTTATTATGAAAACACGTGTTTAGAACCACACGCGTTTAAACACCACAATTAAACATATAATCCAAGTATCATAGCTTTAGGATTCAGAAACAATTTTCCCCTCCTATTTTGTTTCATAATTGATAACGTTTTGCAATTAATTTGGTAAGTAGATTGCATAACATGAGCGTTTGTTTACCCTCCACAAAAACTTTATTATATCTATAAATGAACTTTTGGCTCATTTACAAACCAAAACGGAGCGGGTTAATCAATCAAGAGCGTTTTAGAATTCAGGTGTAATTTTCCGCCCTCAATCGCGAATAATGCTATTTTGTTTCATAATTGTTCCTGTTTCGCGATTGGATTGGTAAGCAGATCGCAATTAAGTAAACGAAAATAAAATTTGCTATTGTACAATGCACGTTACCAACGGGTGCCCCAGTCGGCATTGACGTGACCCGTTAATTCTATCGCTACAACGTTATTTAATCAGCGGCTAATGCGTCCGCCATCTGTTTAATCATCAGCCTGGCTAGTTACGATGCTGAAATACTGCGAGTTCGACTTTAATAAAAGTCTGTTCGATATCGATTGACTCGAAATTGGCACAATTTATCACGTTTCCGGCCCAGTTCCACGATGTATCTATTCTCATATTGGCGAGTATCGACAAAATTGATCGATACCGGGACCATACTCGCCGATGCTTAATGCTTCTCATAAGACGAAACTCGAATTTGGAGCTGCGTGAAATGAAAAATGCAGCTTTGATATCCGGCATGCTGTGGAACATTTGTTTCGGGCCTGTTCCAATAAAAGAAATAAGCTTGTTCTGATAATGAGAATTCCTACGCGTAATGGCTTATTTGATATGCGGTATTATGATATGAAAAATAGCCTTGTATTTTATTTATGACTTGCAGGTTTCGATTGCCACGATAATAATTTAAAGTTTCTTGATAATCTCCATTTTTTCTTTTTTTTTATATCGTGTACCGGACTGTTTGGTGTAATTACACTGACCTTTGTATTATGTTAATATCGTTACGCTGCGCGTGCACTCGTCGAGGTGAAACAAAATTTTCAGAACTTCTCGTGTCATAAACAGATCAAGCTACTTCCCTAAACAGTTATACCAGATAGGACCTCGGATTTTGGTTAAAAAGACTTGGGTTAAAATCTGATTTTTTTACCTCTGGACTTTTGTACGTAATATATGCAGCATAAAAGATTTTTTGGAACTGATTTCAAATAGTATATCGTAAGTGGCATATATTTATACCGAAGATCGAAATATAAATGACGATTAACTTTTTACTACGCCAACTATAATATTTTGAATAGATGTGATTAGATGTTATATTCAAAGTAATACATATTAACCAAATTCTAAAAATAAAAGCTAAACCTTCTTATCTATCTCATAGTTAGTGTGTCACTTACCTTATTCCACGTACAATGTGAAATACCGCCAATACCTTTAAATAAACAAAATAACCTTGCCACTTTCGCACAGCTACATAAGCAGCAAAAAATTTCAACTGGAAATTTCTCAGGAAAGTTTCATGCCTTGCGAATCTCGTATACCATAAAGTCGGAAAACGAATAAAAAGGCCGACTGGATAATGCTGTACATAAAGCGAGTCCGATATATTCCGTGCGACCCCCTCGCAATTCGCATGCTATCGGTCAATTCGCCAGCCGCAATTAAAACCCGCCATAATCGTGGTTAAGCAAGTGCATTTGAAAGCGACGATTTAAATCTGGGCCTTTTGTTGAATCAGCACGGCACGAAATGTGTTAAGCATCAAGTCGAACGGGCAGTCGAGTGATATTCGCGCCCGCCAAATGTTCATGCGTAATACAAACAGCTCATAACCACAGGAGCAAGCCTATATTCATGCCCGAATAATTATTGACTGCATATACGCCCTTACAAACGTTATGTACATGTAACAAACACAAATAGCTCTCTGTGCCCACGTGTTTGCCAGAATTAACACCGTGCATCGTTGCGACGGGTACTGGAGAGTATATAGTCGTGTCGCGGGTTTCCTTGCTCGGTGGCTGGACAAACTTGGGTATCCATTGTACGCGTTTAGGCCCGCCATATACGTATCCGTGCATGTATCCCGGCCTCGTGTTTGTCACACGTACCCACGGTGCATTACTCCTGGTTCAGTATCTGGTTTCGATGTACTGAACGAACCCGCCAATTGACTATTTGCCGTCGATACCCCGGCGAATTCCAGTTGGGCCATCGGTTTTAATGAGCGTGCCGCGGATGCTTTCCCTCTATGTAAGATAGATTCGTTAATTTATAACGTATCCTAGAATCGACTGTCGACACGCCATTGGGCCTCTGGCCTGTGGACGTTGCTTGCAACACGGGTTACTGATTATCTCCTTCTTCCTGGGAGGAAATATTGGACAGGGTCGTTATTTGTTGCGCGAGCATCCATTGCGAGTCACGCAATTGCGTGCTGTATTTATTTGTCGTATTCGATTTGAGAATGATGTTCCGTGTGTGCACGGGGCGTTAACGGATAAATTAGATTGAGTATCGAGTTGTAGATAGATAGGAATATTTTAGACTTTTGCTAAGGACTTATGTGTCATGTTTCGTGTCGACATCGGTTGAACTCAGGTACTTGTACGATACCTGGTTTTGTGTAGGATACCATATGGTCGTCTTTCACGATTATGACGTGTTTAGGAGCGTCAGCTTAAATATGTTCGACTTGATGGAAATACAGTCATCAGCATGATTTTTGAAGCGAGATCGGTTAATCGTTAATATTAAAGAAACTCATATATTTCTCTAGTCACGATCATGGTATGCTTAATATTGTTGTGTTATGCACGTCCATTTCGTCGAAGTGTCCCCGCCCAACTGTGCTGTTATGTACGATACATGTTTAACCGATGCACACTGCTTTTGCAACTCGATAATATATTTTTTTCTTCGTAACTGTTATATGTATACTACTTGAGCAGGTCCCCATTACTGTTCTTTTTTTTCATTACTCCTATTTCCGCTGTAGGATCTCAAACCATTTTAAAAAGCCACTCTTCTAAATGAGCCGTTTATTTTGAAAGTGGTCTGTGTCCATTCGTCAATTATTTTTCACTAACTGTAGTAACGTGTACAAGCTTAAGTTATTTGTCATAAACAACATTTTGCAATGAAGTATATTCAGACGATACGATGATTTTAGACACATAAATTTTCGAGAGATCGAAAATATTGTATTGACACCACTTTATCAAAATATAAGACGAATTAGACCAGCGAAACATAAGAACATTATAGACTTATTACGATATACATTATACCCTCGAAGCACTAGGACTTCTTCAAACTTCTCACGCATGCACAAAATATAGATGAGCAGTAAATTGTTATTTAATATATATAGTTAAATTTCCTCAATTGCATAAATTGTGTGTTTTGCAGTGTAGTAAAGAAGTATAAAGTTGAGTATAAGTATATGGATTTGGGCTCTTTCAAAATCCGTAACAAATCTACAAATTTCAAATTTGACCTAACTTCCTTCCCGACAGAAAAACCCATAATCAGCCACTCAATAATTGCTATTTCTTTAATAAGAATTATAAATTTAACTCTCTTAGATACACTTAAGCGGTGTAGTAGACCGATATCTTATACGTACATTTTACCTCGATATATCTGAATTTGAATACAAACGTACTTATGTCACTTTCGAAATAAACGGTACAAACAATCGTCGTATTTCAGTCGCGCAGAAAGGACAGCGCGAATAATAGGCACGCGCCCATAGAATTATTTCGGCCTCATCCGCCAGCCAATATTTCCCACGATGGGCCAGGCCGCCTTGTACGGCGCGGCGTTTAATTTCTAGGACCGAGGCGGCTCTCCTCGGTCGCCTTGATCGTCCCGGAAAAGCGGGCGCCACGGCGCCTCTCGCCTCGGCCTTTGATCTTCATCCCGTGCTTAATGCGACATGTTTACGCGTGCGTCCGCTCGCGCGTAATATCAACGAGAAACTCTCACCCCGTTTCTCTCCCTTCTGGAAGGCGGACGATCGTTCGCGGGGGGCAATCAGAAAGATGACACCCTCATTTGCCCGCGGTAGCTGCGCCGTTCCCGGAAGAGATTACTTTTATCGCTCAAGTTTCGAGGGTGGCTACGCCCCCATCGCTCGCCCCCCGCGTCCGCCGCTCGCCTTCCTGCGCTCCGCCACTTCAGCCGTGAAAATACGCGAGGGATGGGCGCGCTGGGGAACGGAGATGCCAGATCGTGTCGCGGCGCGAGACAGCTGCGAAACCGAAGCCTTTAAATTCCCCTGCCCTTTGTGCCTTGGGAATCATCGATTTGAGTGGGCTCTCGCTCCTAAACGTCGCTCGGCCCAGCGTCTGTCCGCCTCTGTTCATTCATAATTGGCTCGATGAAGTCCCATTGGCTTTGATTACTCCCTGGCAAGGTTCGCGTGTTCCTAGGATATTTTCAGTGAAATATTGGAAATTGTTTTTTAAATCGTATTGTATACATATTTCGTGTACGTGAATTTTAGGCACACTGGATTGTTGCACGTAACTTTATATTCGATGTAAATGAATTTTATAATCAGTTTGTATGGTTTTAAAGCTTATTTTCTGCCACGCACGCATATTAAGAATAATTGATAACATGCCGGATACGATTGATTATTTACAGCCAGCCGGTAAAAATTGGCCGCAAAGCGTGGAATATCGATATATTAATATCAAAGCTTTGAATTATGAAATGCACTTTGTGATATTTCGGTTCGATATGCGCTTTGATTATTCCAGGTTCGGTAAACTTCGATAAATTAATATTTGGGATATTAAACTGGAAATAAAAATTATATTTCACTGGTTAAAGCTTGTGTTATAAATAAATCATCTGCTATTTATATTACGTGACCTGTATTGAACGTGTTTTTTTTTTAACCCGGTGCTTCACACTCCCAATCAATATCATTAACCGTTAATACTCGTTAACAAATGAATAACAATGTGATAAAATATAATAGAACGATGCGTTTACACTGAAATTTCGTGCATATTAAAGTCTTTAAGACACACCCGCATCCGTACCTCTTATTAACATAATTGCAGTTTATATATAACAATAAACGCGTTAACTAATTTCTTATACGCATCGTAAAGAAGCGTATATAAAAACACAATTTGTTGTATATCTCTATCGATGAACTGTATATCCTATAACTTGTATATCTGAGTCGCTCTCACGAATAATGAATTTAGCTCCTCAAAACCCTCTACGCGTAGTAGAGAATTGCAACAGTGGGTCCTTACGATGGGTTACTTTTATTGTTGGAAATCCGTTCCCGTAATCCTTAGCTTTTTCCCCTTTACGTCTCTTTCCTTTTCCCCCCTCGTTTTAGCCGCGCGGCAGATCAGCTCGAGAAACATACGAGGGTTGGAAAAGGGGTGGAAAAGGGTCACCCTCGGGCGGGGTCACGTCACGTCGTAAACGCCACGACAAACCCTACACGAATCCGTGGCTTTTTCTACCCCTTACTGTTACATGAAATTACCAAGGTCCCCGTGCAACGAATTTTACAGTTCCCGCTCCTCTTACATCTCATTCCGGAACGTCTTCGAACATCTGCGCGGAATGAGCCGCGAACGTGAGGAAACTTCGATCGCGGAGGATGTTTCCAATTTGCAATTTCTTTGCAATTTCCTTGCGCGCACGAGGCATACACGCGGTAGTTAAGGACGTTCGAGCAGTGAAAAACATTTGCGCACTACCAGTCCGGTGTTTCTTACAGCTTTTTGCCGGGCTATTTTCGTGCTCTACGCACTTTCGGTTGAACCGAACAAATATCAGTTCGTATCAACGCGGCCTGTGGCACGGATTTCAGTGATTTTGGATCGTAGAGCCGAAATGAGAATTCGATAATTGTATATATTCTGTGCACCTTTAGAGATGTTACTGTGCATATACGTTTAGGTAGAATGCATGTGGTGGGTTATATAAAAGCGTTAGTGATGACTGTCGAGGGGAAATTTGTCGAATAAGCTGTGCCTGTAAACATGTATCGACGTGAATCGTGGTACTTTACAATCACGAGGAAAAATTGTAAAATTGTAAGAACAGCTTTCTGGTAGTTATATTTAATTGATCAGTAAATGGTAGAGAAAATATGAAGAGGAAACGAAGAGACATGAATCATGACTGAAGTGGCTTGGGAAAACGAAATATATCGCAAGCATTATCTTAACGACTAAAAATTAGTTCCGTATCGCTAACAGATTTAATAGAGGAGATATGCGTCACGACGATATATCTTAGATATGTAATATCAGTTTAACAAAATGGATTATATAAAAAATGAAAATTATTCTTAGTCTGCTTAAGATACGTATTAAACTTACAATATTTTAAATTATACTTATTTTATTGATATATTGTAAGTTTAATACTAATTGTATGAAATATATTCGATTGTAAATTCACGTACGTATTGGCCATAGCACATGATATTTGTTTAACAAATACTGTCACGGTGTGTGTTGTCTTATATTTGCGAAGGTAACAATAATTTAAAAAATCTTTCTGATTCGGTTCCGTTAGGATGACTTTAGAATCTAGTTCCATTAGATCGTATTTTGTCGCATTTCGTATTAAACTGTGCAGTTCAATTGCAAAATATATACATTGCTTATCATCGTTTCGTTCGGTTGCGTTTAATCCAGAATTGAAAATAATAAACCGCTTCAAAACTTATTGCAGACAGGATACTATCTCTATAATACATGTACCACGTATTACATTTTATGCTAATTTGGACAATTTTCGACTTTAATCCTCTACAGTCGCACTTTTCTTTCCAACAAACGAGAGCATTCGCATTTGTTATCGCGTTGAGAGAGTTTCAAAACCAGTTCTCAACGTGATTTCGATCCGTATCATGACGGCACTTACGACGTGCTTCAGGGTATTTTCCGTTTAATACATTTCCACCGAGCTCCCTGCAAAGGAGGGCACGATTTTCCGCGCACGTCCGTATAAAATACTATCTCTTGTCTTACCGAGGAACATGTAAGCCTTCGCGTGCGAAACCGGAACGGAAAATAAACCTTTCCAGGGCTGACTGGCACGTAGGCATAGTTGATTTCCGGGCGATACGTTGGCCCCAGTCTCCCCTTCCGAGCGCGCTTTCAATTTCAGCAAAAGTTGAAATGATATAACCACTCCGGGGGAAAGAGTTTACGACACGTGGAGATTGAAAGAAGAAAGTTCGTGGGCGGACGGGCGTCAGCATTTAAATCCTTTTAAACAACTTCCTCATTTTACTGGCGCTTATAATTCATGGGCCAGGGAAGCCGCCAGCACCCTGGAAAATTGCAACGGGAAAACATCATCCTGGGTACTGAGCTAACCCCCCTCCTCCATCTCTCCACGCGGATTTACATAGAAAAAGGATAGTCCGTAACGATTTACGGTTTTGTATTCGCCGATGAGATATTCATGAATGCATTGAATTATCGTAAATACGCCCTGGAAATTCCCCAGGCGCATGGGAAACAATGCGTTACAAATATCCACGGTGCATTGACTCGCGCGTGTGCCGTCTTCCCTGCAGCGAGGTACGAGGCTCTGTTATCTTGTCGTAATTCAACCCTTCCTTCCTGCATCCCGAAGTTTTTGTTTCCCCGCTTTTGACGGCGAGTGTTATTGGTGGCCGCGAGGATTCTTTAGGGAAGGCACTCGCGCGAAATGCCTCAAAGAGGAGCCTCGAATCGGAGCGTGGTTTAAGCGGTTCCTTTCATCTCCGTCGATAAACATTGCGTTTTGACTTAGCTACAGAGCGTCGTAACGACTTGAAATTTGTT
This sequence comes from Ampulex compressa, assembly GCA_038496175.1. Lineage (NCBI taxonomy): Eukaryota > Metazoa > Arthropoda > Insecta > Hymenoptera > Ampulicidae > Ampulex > Ampulex compressa. The sequence continues at coordinate 31,627 of JBCFXI010001025.1, forward strand.
CTCGCCACGGGAGATTTGTACAGGCTGATGAAAGAGTTTGTTGGGAGCCCAGCTCGAATGTACGTATAGTGAAACTGTGCAATTTATTAGAGGTACCGGAAAAGAATGAGGCTTTTTTTTGTTGACCTGTTTCGGGGATTAGTCGCGGTTTGGACACTGGCCTTTGAAGTCGTGTTTTGTGTTATTTCGGTGATTTTATTTGTCAGGAGTGTATCGTGATTTGTAAAATTAGAATCTTTTTGAAACTTTTTTTATTTTGAAACTGAGGTTGGAAATTGGTACAGCTACCTGATTCTTCGATAACCATGGTTTTTTGCGCCCTTGATCAGAGTGCAAAACATATTTTTCGTTTCCAGTTATCAAGTCTTGTAGAAACGGTGTATCCGATTCTATTTTGAAAAGATACTTGCATGCGTCTGTTTGATCGCATAGATGTTTTTCGCGTAGTTCATGCAGCAACCATGTGCCCTCTTTCCACACCTTGTCGATTTTTTTAAGATTCTCTTGAACACTCGACCATGAGTATCCTAGATTTTTTGCAATTTTTTCAATCAATAAAGTTGGATTACTTTCGATTTTAACAATCATGGCATCGTCCACTTTTCTACGTTACATTCAAATAAAAACTTCTCGATCGAAATTTCTTGAACTATCTTTGACACTTGCGAACATATATTGGTGTTTAAATTTCTCCTAACATAAAATAATGCATATAACCCTTTATTTTATATAAGGTCACTTAATGCCAACGTATAATACACCAGATGGAACAACTTTGTAATGCGATTACTCCATACGTTCGGTGACAAATATGTGAAACAAATTACCTTTTGCACTATATCCGCGACAAGGCGTGTCGAGAAAGACAGCTCGGCAGCTAGTTAATAATTAATTCATCACACCTCAGCAAGAAGCTTGCGATACAAAGCGTATTTCATGCCCGGAGATAAGCTCGCTCGGGATGGAATAAAAGTACAATTAACTTTGTCCGACTCCATTAGAATCATGCGCGAGTCCTCGACAGAAAGGGTACAGGCAGAATCGCCGAATCCACGTATGCACACACGGGATCGCAAAAGTAAAAGGTATAAGAGACGTCGACCACCTTCGGAAATAATTTTCTCGGGCAGGTTTTTATCTCCTTTCTATAGAATTAAATTAAAGCTTAAACGGGTTATCCCGCGCTTTCTGGCGTTTCAGGAATCCGGGAGAAAATGTTCAACCTCCAGGGTGTTACTGCAAATTAACCCTTTGCCTTTAATAATATTCCAGATCCTCCATTATACCGCCAACAGGCAGTCCTTTCTTGACGCATTAGCCCGCACGTCGTTGAATGCAAATTGAATAACACCGCGGTGGCGAGGTGTTAACCAAGTTTCCACGGGCAAATACGGTAAAACGCGTGTATTCGCCGATATGCCTGTCAGCTAGCTAGGAGAAGAGGAGTAGCTGGTAGGAGCCCAGGAATTAACCGTGCGTGAAATATTAGGACCAGCTTGGATTCCCGGTGTCGGGGCTCGTAAATTCTTAATTATTTCCCAATCGAATCGCGGGAATATTTAACGGGGGTAATTTAATAATTTCAGGCGTTCCGGCTTTATTGGGCCGCATTTATGATTCACCATAAATCTCGCTTACCGCTCCCGCTGCGTGTAATTTCCTCGGATGCGTGCTTCCTGCGGCGATCGGATCGGTGAACGAAACGCGAGAGGTTATGGCTCCTCGATTAGCTTAGCTTGCTCACGGCGTTCCACTCGTTTTCAGAAAGGACGTTAAGTTCTATTATCCGGTATCCTTTTTTAATCTGTAAATGACGGTGAAGATATAAATATCCCTCTCATTATAGGCTTGTATCAAAGTATTGAATGCAGTGTAATTTTATGCAGTACGTGTACTCCTAACTTCGTCGCTCGCTGCTAGTTTAAGGACAAGCCGTAATTTATGGTTTAATGGAGCGATATTCGTGCACTTAACTTAATTATCCATCTGGTTTTATGGAGCTATCAGGTCAGTGTACTACATCGATAATTTGTTTGGAATAATGATTTTTGACAACTGATTTGAGTCACGGTTTAGTTGGTGTTAGATTTTTTGATCAGTTAGCGTCAGATAGTTTACCTAGTGTCAGATTTTTTTTCTCGGCAATTTTCATAACGCGGTTTAATTCATCGCCTTAAACTTTACGATTTTCTAATATTGATTTAGTTTGATTTTATAATTTAGAGATTATTGTAATAATTGAGTCACACACCGGTGGTTAAAAGTTATTATTCCACACATATTGTCGATGTAGTGGACTAAAATGCTAACTGCATAAGACTATATCGAGAATTAAAATAAGTGCGTGACTATTGCTCCATTAGACCAAGCGTTACTGCTTGTTTTTATAGAGTAATATTTAGTGTATTTTTTTACATACACATTTGTATTTTTCATCCTTTCTAACTAGATCGGTGTACCTAACAAGGCACTTTTATTTTATAGATTATTTTTCTTCATTATTCTTACATGATTAATAATGATTTAATTTTATTCTATAAATAGTGCAAAATAAGGCATACTTATATGAACTTTCGTCACTACTTTTAAGAATTACGTCAATCTTTGAAGTGGGTAGCGCCTATTACAACCCTTAACCCTTTGACTGCTACGGACGCATATATGCGTCCAACAAAAACCATTGCTCTGGCCCATGGCCGCATATATACATCCGGCGCAATGGACTCAAACCCGCATTCGGCGAAGGCGAGCATATAAATTGTTTATACATAGAGTATTTTTACTTATGTGTTTTAATTTATATTACTCACTCCTCATTTCTTCAATTCTTCAATTTTCAGTATCCAAATACATACATCACAATTATCAAATCATGGCGTTTTAGAACTTTACCATTGGTGAATCAACAATACACATTGAAAATAAAAAATGTCTGGATCCATTTTGGAGTGGACAAAGTGATAGTAATTAGATTATGTACTATATCATAACGTGTTTATACGCCGCTGACAAGATTCATACTGCGCGAAAAACTATTCGGTCTCCAGCGATCGCTACTGCAAGTCGCACGCGAAGCGCTTCGACTTAGAGCAGTCAGCAGTCAAAGGCTTAAGTGGGAGGCCGAAATTTGTCAGAACCCCGTGCGGTCTTCGGGAGCGAGGAAAAAGTTGCCAAGGGCGACGGATTGCAACGCGACCGGGGCGATAACGTCGATAACGCACGCCTTGTAAGGCGCGTGACCAGGCTGTATGCGTAAGCGAGATAAGGGGAGCCGTGCGTGCACCGCTTGCATAAATCAAGGGTGGTTTTTCGCGAGAACGACGTTATGTCGACGACCTAAATCTTACCGATGCAACACGGGGCATTTCAAACGCATTACTGGAAACGCCACGCGATTTTATCCGCGAACCTGCTGATTCTAACATCAATCAGTACAATTTTTCAGAGAGAGCAGTTCAACCAACTCTAGCGACTGGATGATTAAGTACGCTATAGATTTTATCTGGGATTTTATTGAAAACACTCGTTTCGAAAGACTAGTATGTATTGGGACAATATTTTATTGAAGCATATTTTACCAGTATCGCTAGTGTTTATCAGAAAATATTAGGATGTAATGTGAAAGTGGAATATGCCAACAATATGTTAAACAGGCACTGATTGTTATCGCAAAATTATTTGACGTCATTATAGATACAGATTCTTGAAAGGAACATATATATAGATTTCTAAAAAGGAATTGTTTACTAGGATTATATCTTTCTTCAATAGAAACAATAAAAAATCAAAAAATATAATTTTTGGTGATATCAACATAATATTATTTATTTTTCATGAGTTAATAGAACTTCGCGTGGTTTTTGGTCAATAAGTTAAAAAATTTTAAAACAGATACAGGTTCTGCCGGAAGTATCGGTACAAACTGAAATATAAACGTGTTTGAAAATCTCTTGAAATTCCCTTGTAGTATCTACATTAAGCATCCCAAAGTTTAGTGCTACTGCTGTTAGGTAAAGATTATATTTTAATGTGGAAAGAATGCCGTACTGCGATAAATTCTTTGGAACCTGGAAGATCGTTTTGGAGCGCAGTATAGCATAACCAGGGGAATGTGCTTAACGCGAACGAAATCAAAAGATCAAACGTCGAGCCGTTGTAGCAAAGTACTCGTGTATGCACTCAAAAATTCAAGTGCCGCATTGTGTACGACGCCCACTCGGCATACATCTTGTCCCTGCGTTCTGTCACGAACTACATGGCAACCCTCTTGCCACTCAACATACGCACGGACGAAACACGCGCGTATTCTATCGAGATCAAAATTCACATCCCCGCTTTAAAAAAAAAAAATCCTGGAAATACATAACAGCACTTTGTATCGAATACCCAAGGGTCCTTCGGATCGGGCGAAAGGGACAAAATGTGGAACGGGACAGAAACGAGGATGTTATCTATGTCACAAGGGAAAGTTGAGTTATTCAAAGTACTTGACTACGAAACATTGTAAAATATGGTATATGTCAAAGGGAATTTATCCTGTGGAATCATCGTGTGAAATGATAATACAGCGATTTATGATAAGTAATAAATGCGTTACAAAGTGTATGGTGGAATTTTATCGACGTTTTTTTTTTATCCTGCCACTCGTTGAGTACGAGTTATTTTAAGGTAATGATTGAGAATACGAATAATTATGTATTTTATACAAGACAAGTACTTTATATATAATTTTGTACTTTATACAAGTGTTTTTATAAATAAATGTTTGTCGTATACCGATAACATTGGAAAGTCGTAACATTGTAATCGCTTTGCGCGCGAAAAGAGCAAATCAATATATCTGTTTTATACTCCTTGAATCGTAAATCTTTGAAACACGCGATTTCACTTTTGTGTCCCTCTTAAACTTAACGCGAGTGGAAGAAGTACCGATGCTTTTTAGAACGCACGAGTATAACGGATGCGCCAACACAAAGGCGCAATGTAAGGTGCTTGGTGAAGCAAGTACTTCTCTTCTAACCACTCGTATTCTCGAATATTAAAGATACAGTATAATGCTGCCGCTTATCGCGTTAAACGAGACGCAACCTTACCACCAATCTGCACAGAAATAGCTAAGAAAGAAACAGCGATGATTTTCGTGCAGAATTCCATACCAACCCATGAAGTCCAAAGTTCTCGAGTCCTTGGACTTTCTCAAGTAATCCTCGTAATCGTTCCACACCTAGTTTCACCGATCCTTATCCCAAACGACATCTCTGCTTTCCGGCCGACAAAGTTGTAGAAGGAAATATCGATGGTTCTTAACCTCTCAGCCGCGGTACGACTTTTGTATGATCCATCACTATGTACGGTACGCCACTCCAAAGGTCTTTTGCGCATGCGTCATTTTAAGCAGTACGCCACTATAGTGGCTTTTGCGCATGCGTCGTTTTAAACGATACGTCAGTATATAACCTTCGTGATGTGAGAGTGCATCGTATCTGGTTTTAACATGTTAGCAAACGTGAATGCTATAGCATTCATTTTCATAGTGATGTAATATAAGGTACGACGAAGCATGGCGTAAACCTATCAGCCACATTATCAGTTATGAACCATATTACTCCATTCTATATAGCGTTAATTTGTTGAAACTATTATGCGCTTTAATGTAGTCGACAATAGGTTCATTGAGTATTTTCATATTGTTTGCGATCGAATCTGTACTGTCCGCAAAAATCTCGATATATATCATACAAACTCGTATCACGGACCTACGGTGGTATAGAGGATAGAGGCTCCAACTTCCACGAGGGAGACCTGGGTTCGTATCCTATCCATCACCTTTGGTTTTTCCATGTGATATGTATACTATATCACCTTAAACGATAAATCCTAGTCCAAAAATAACTTTAACAGTCGATGCCAAAAATGAATAAACAAACTTGTACCATTAATCTCTAAAGTATACGTGTTCATACTACATTATTACGTTCCTTTCAAAGCCTATTACACGAAAATCTATAAAGACGTTATTATTTATGCATCAATAATTTCATTCTAACATAATTCCCAACGTACAAAGCACCACCAGGTGCAGATCGCAGTCTTACATCCTTCACGAACACTCCGCGTCCACCATGGCTGTACGGAGATACGCCACCGCGGAAAGTCCAGCCGTAGCTAAGAGATTAACAGAACGCACGTGCAAGACACGCGGCATTATCGTAGTTCGGACCGATATTTTTCGCCCCCCTTTGATCCCATGAAGGGGGGAGGGGGGAGGGCTGTGGAGGATCCCAGCCCCCGCAGCAGTAATCCCGCGGCGGTTTCTCTTCGTTAAGTGCGTGCTCACCGAGCCAATCACGCGAATCGCGCATCCTTGGAAAATGCCCGTCCCTGTCCTCCACCCTCCCATTCTCGTAACATCCGTCGACGGAACTTTGGCAATATTCGTTAAGGATGCACATCCCTCCGGCGGGAACATATTTACATAACACGCAGAGCCGGCCGAGACTCGCTTTCACTTCGCCTTCCGGGAGGGGCACGAGCCCTTCTGCGCTGCCCTCGAGCTGGAGTTTGCAGACGGAACCCTCGTGACCACTCGGTGCTCCTTCCGCGTCGGACGACTGTGCCTTAGCCTTAGCCGCTGGAAGATCACGGAGAGCGGATCCCCAGGATCAAAAGGGACTAATTTCATTTCGCTAGCGTACAGCCGGCCGAACGCAATAAAAGAGCGGCTATTCAAGGATGTATGGGCGATCGATGATCGCAGGTTGACTTTTCATCCGCCGGGAACCATTTAACCTCTTAGGCACGGCTGGATTTTGCGCGGGGCTGCTTCTCTGCACGGCGGAGTTTGGGGCCCTACGATGTGCCACTGCAATATGCGACGGACAATGCTATTCTCTACGCGGGAACATCGGAATGAAGGTTTTGATGAGTGAATTATAATTTTTCTTAAAGATATATATATAGTTAAATTTTAATAATTTATTTCAATAATTAGTAATGCAATTGGGCGTGATATACTTTAACGGTATGACATATAGACGTACGTCACAATCTACACACTCACAGAGCGATTTTCGTCTAACATCGTTCTTTGAACATACGATACGATTTCGTAACGCTTTTTTAGATTTTTTATACTTGCAGTACGATGAAAAATGTTTTTATATCTCTGAAGCTTTCAAATATTCCTTTAAGTAATCTAAGATGAAACGCTCGCATGTTACTTTCTTTTTTTCAAGCTTATATAAACTCGGGACTGAACAGTAAAAAAAACTGTGTAAGAAACCATATGAAAACTATTATTTAATTCAAACGGTGAGCGAGTGAGCCATTATAATGGCGCGTCGTAATATAAGATGACGTCCGCGAAAGCGGCTATAGTGACGTGTCGTGTAAAAAGAATATATCCGCGAAAGCCATTATAGTTACGTTTATGCGTATAAGATGACATCTGCGAAAGCCACTATAGTGGCGCATTGTGACCAAGAGGTTAAGACTGCGTCGATCATCGATGATTTAAGAAGCGATACCGTGGTGTCATAAATTCTGAAATAAATGTCCGACCAAACGACCACCTTGTATTGGGAAAGTTGAGACTCAGATACTGCCTTTGGCAGGTCCGTATAATATGTCTAACCTATTGATTGGTCTAACATTTGTTTTGGAATGGTTTTGTTGTATTTATACAGGTTGCAAAAAAAAGGATAAAGTTGAGTTAACTTACTGTAAAATATACATTGCTGTTCGGCGAGGACTACTCGCGGTTGAAGTTCTTTATAGCTCGATGCGATGTGTATTATTATCTCGCTGTCCCATCTGGCGATATTGCGTGGCGCAAATGGAAAGATAAGGAAAATTAGCTCGGTGGTTAACGCGTTAACTGTTCGACGCCCCGCTCGTTCTGCCAAAATTGTGATGAACCTGATATCACCGTGTAGTCTGCTAAAAATAGTATTTTTTTTGTTTTTTGAGAGCTCTAAGTAATTACTCGTTGCTTTTACTAGATTCCAGGCTGACAGCTTGACAGTTAATTCTCACATGTCTTAATAATTCTCAAATTTTCCATCTAGTTTTATCGCAGTAAGAATTTCAGTCGACAAAACGACATTGTGCGTGAGAAAGTCTCTAGCTACTAGTGCGTGGATCATATAATCAAGATCATTAAATGTTAAGAATTAAATAAAATTCACTATTATATATTACATATATTTCACAATTAAATAGAAACTCACTCAGCATTATATACGAGCTCGTATACCGAAGTACTGTAATAAATTTGAGTGGACAAAACGAGCGAGAAATATTCCTTCAAGGCATGAAAAAAAATTACACACTGTAGCAACTGTACCAAGATTTTTCAGACACATTGATCAACACAACGAAAAAATCACGCGAATCGGACTAATACAACCCGCGAAAATACGAAATACCCCTTACGTTTTTGAACACACCTCGTATATCATTATTACTATTATCTCGATCCTCGTAACCGGCGATGCGCGTTCAATACAGTTACCGCGTTCACTCGCGTTATCAAACGCGCGTAATCCGATATTCGCGATCGGCCAAGTGAAAGAACGGCAAAGTATCCGTTTCGGGGAATTCCGAGGGGAACGGCATGGAATAAAAGAACCGAGCCGGGCGAGGCAAGCCCCTGCGCCCGGCGGTGGCTGTACATCAAAAAACATCGAATTCCTTCCGATGCTTTCATACGCGGCACGTGCCGCCTTCATTTTGCCATCCCGCTCGTTCTCCCCGAAAGGAATTACCCGCCGAGTTTATGGAAGTCGCGGCCGGCCAATGGGAGAGTACCGGGAATTTTTGCGCAAAAACATCACGTACCCCCTTCCGTAGCGAGATTTAATTCCGGCACGGCGCCCGTAAACCGTGATATTTTTTCCGGCAGGCAGATTTGCATGTACGTGGTTAAGTGCTCAATTTCGCCCCGAGAATTGCGATACCAACGAGCGTTTTCCTGCGCTTAATGCCCCAAATCGCGCCATCGATGCGCGCTGATACAACGGAACGATAAAAGTCACGATCGAGGGAGAAATGGGGAAGGAGGCCGTGGAAGAGGTAAATGGGGGAACTGTTGAACCTTTGGGCTGTCCTGTGATGCTTGGAACTTGAAGGAGGATCGGAGGCGTCGAGTGAAGGATGGAAATAATATATATTAACTGGTTAAGTGCCATGCTGATTTTACGCGCTGCTTCGTTCAGGCCACGGTTAGCTATCAAGCGCCCCGCTGCGGACCGTTTGTCGATAGGCGAGCTGGAGTGGAAACAGATGGATTAGGTAACTTTTTTGAATCACGATAAATACTCTTTTGGATTCGTATCCTGAGTTGGCTTACAGTCTTAATGTTATAATAGAAATTTACGAAGGTTAGGTTCAAAGATGACGAAAAATTTAAGGCGAATAATTAGAACCTTGTATAATCGATGTACGAGCAAACCTCACCTTAGTTTACCATGTTTTAATATATATATATAATCTATTTTTAAAATGTATGCTTTTAACACGTCGAGTTTCGCGCGAGTTTATAAGGAAATCTCTCTCAGACCACGCGCGCTGCTTAGAAGTGTGCTGTCGGTCACTGGTGACTGACGTGGCCCTTAACGTGCTAAGAAGAATACAGCGTTAGAGGAGGACGGCCTTTTTTAAACGGCGCCTGAACCCTAACAATGAAAAACAATACATTTGTGAATATAATCGAAGATGTAATTACAAATCTTTGAAATTACACGAATAATTATCCTGATTTTATTGCACAGTTCGTTTAACTAATTCAGTCAGTGTAATAAAATATAGATTCGAATTTGTTGCGATAGAATAATGCAAAGCGTTTTATAGAGTTCTAGTTGCGCTGTACTACAGAATTATTCTAAGCGGTTTCCAACAGATTTAACTTACACCATTTTGTACATTAATGAGTTTGTTAATGTAAATAGGTATATAATTACTACCATGCGATTCAAAGTACACGTACAGTTTGTAAGAGTAAGGATCGGAGGCGGCGAGTGCAGGATAGAAATAACCTTAAGTATAATGCAGTCTTATAGGCAAACGGCCACGTCGTCCGCTGTAAGAAGATGTATGCAAGGTGTATAGGAATTTTAAGGATCCTAGGCCCTCGAACGTATGAAAGGGTGTGTGTGTGTGTGTATGTTTGTGCATGCGAAAATACGTAATTGGATCGCTGTCTAGGGTACTGTGAGAACAGTCGAATTTGGACAGTCGAGGTTAAATAGTCGGGAAGAGTCGAGATACAAGAAATACATTTATGTTACGAAAAATTCTGTGATTTCCCTCATTGCTCCTCTAGGCCTCTATCTTATGTTGTTTCATATATCCCTCCTTTTACGGACCATTATTCAAGCAGGATGCCTCAAGATAATTTTTAAGATATTTAATATTATCTCCTAGAATTATCAATGGACGACAGGACACGCATGTGCCTCTTGCAGATCGAGTTATGGGTTATAAGAAATATTTGATGCGCAACGGTATGGTGAAATTTGAACGCGGCTATTACTGCATTAATAATTGGACTGCTTAATTGGGGTGCATTAAATTATCTACCGCATTTGAGCGTATGAATATTGTAACTGCGAAAGTAGCCGAAAACAACTAATGGCTTGAAATTTGCATAAGCTATTGAAAGATCGCGTTTGAATTTATAAATGTTAGTTTAATAACGCGATATTAAGTTGGTTTTAATTGGGCCGACAAGGATGTTCGTTTCATGGAAAAGGATTTCTTTTTCATTAAACGAAACTCAAGAGATTATTTTTGTATCTACGAATTGTATCGTAATCGAGTGTAATCCTATGGTCGGGGAAATTTTTCTGTTATTTTTCTTCCTTTCGAGTCTGTTTTAATTTGATCTTGTTGCTTGTCTGCCCAACGCCCTTGTCCCAGTGGATCCAGCAATTCATCTTTCAAACGTGGCTCTAATTTCTCCCATTCGTGTCCCGCGTACAGTCCATCGTAATCTACGAAACTGCATTATCCTAATAGTATTTGATGATGAGTACCAAGCGTGTAACTCGTCATCGTGCACCTAAAGTTTAGCTCCAATTTCCATATTACGATAAACCGCAATCCATATACATAAAGCAAAAGGCTCGTTAGCTGTGCGTCAATCAGGCATCAAATGATGTGCCTTGTTTCATTTACTTAATCCAGCTATTACTGATCTAATACCAATAATGGAGAATCGTACTAAGGTAAATTAATACAAGATAAATATTTCGTCACGTGTATTGTTTTACACTAAAAAAAGTTTTTATCGCTGCGTTAAGTACTCTCTGCGCTGTGAACTCTTCTCAAAGTAGCCCCGCTGCTTGAGCAGTTCTGCTGCTTGAGAATTGTGTCATATCACACGTTTGACTGGCTCCAAAGAAGATGACATAGGCGTAGGACCAGGGCTACACCCTCGCGAGTTCAATACTTACGGAGACATTACTGTATGTGCAATGATTAAAAACAATAGGATAAAACAATCGTTTGTTATTCTCAAGTCCGATATCTTCGTTGCAGGCATAATACTGTAATCTATATTTTGTATTCTTAATTAACTAAAAGGTTTGTTCTTGTTAGGAGTAGCGGAAAAAAACGTCGTTTTTTTCGTTGACCGATTTCGGGGATTAGTTGCGTTCTGACTAGCTCTTTGAAGACATGTTTTACGTTATTTCGGTGACTTTACATGTCAGAAGTGTATTGTGATTTGTAAAATTAGAATTTCGTGCCCTGATTTACAATGGATCTATTTTTACCAAGCGTACAATGTATTCCAAATTTGGTGCTTTTCATTTTTAAAAACAAGAGACCGTTATAACTGCCACTAAAATCGTTTCTGCTCTACTTGGCGATTATTTCAATCAGTCAAAGATGTTTCAAGAAATTTCCATCGGGAAATTCGAATTTGAAAAGCAGCTCTGGAAATAGAAAACCTAGTAAAGTGGACGATGCCAGACTGACTGCTGAATACGAAAACAATCCAAATTTATCCATTGAAAAAACTGCGAACAATCTCGGATACTAATATTCGAGTGTTCAAGAGAATCTTTAAAAAATCGGAAAGCTGTGGAGAGAGAGAGCAGATGGATACCGCACGACAATAAAAAAAAAGGAACGTTTTTTTCCGCTGTCCTTAATATAAATCGATCGATACACGTCGTATAATTTCACATCTATTACTGTATATATCCACGTACCATCAGAGAGCGTTGAAATTCGAGGGAGTCGGTCAAGCGGAAGCGCCGAGTGAGCAGGCAAATTCGACTTGCTTGGTGGGGGGGATACAAAGCGTTTCTCGAGCTGGGGGTAAGCGCCACGGTGGCAGAGGGTAGGAGAAGGTTGGTCATCTGGGGTGAAAAGGGGCTACAGGTAGGGTGGATATGCCCGTTGCAACCGCTTACCTGCTCTATCCGTTTCAGCAGAGCCCAAAGCAGCCGGTTATTGTCTCCGCAAGAAGTTATGAAAATTACGTGCCCCGATGCTCTGCGCGGCACAAAGGCGGCCCGTACCAGGAAATAGGAGAGGTAGAGCCCGATTAAAATCAGCGAGGCGTTTTCTCCGTCCTTTATCGACGACGACAATGAGCGTGGTAACATTGCGGTTGCGCGAAGTTTTTCGCTCGCGCTACGTTTCGAAGTTCGCTTTATGGTGCAGGCATAACGCGCGTCGATCAAAGAGAGCTCGCGAGTGCAAACGAGAGTAGAGAGAGGTACGAAGTGTTTCGATTTTGCCCCTCTGAATTTTGCGACAGCACGCTGCAGAAATGTGGAGAAGACGTATATATAGTATGAAGTGCTATTGGAAATTAGTCGTTTAATAGCGGTAATATGTTTAAGAATTATTAGAAGAATAAATCTAAGTTTTAAAAGACATAAATGAACGTTTCTGGTCGAAATAAGAATGGATATTTCAATGGAAGAGTACGAAAGTGTCAATGTATAACGTTTAATTCATACAAAAAGGAAATAGAGTTTTGAACGCGTGTCTGCCTGTAATTAGTTTATAAATCATAGAGTATATCGATATCATGAGTAAAGGCTTGAGTTATAAAAAAAATGTATATCGCAATTTAATTCTGATCTTATTTTTTATTTTATGTGAATCGTAAACCAGAAGGCTGGAACCCACTTATGTTTTATACTAAACTAATTTGATAGATTTTGCGAATTATCGTTTCACATCACTTGTGTATGTTTCCTAAATTAAGAAATGGGGAGTTAATTTTAAGCACATCCTCTTCCAAGATATATAAGTATTTCGCGCCATATACAAATTTTTCGGATGTATAATCCACAGATTGAAATATCAAAAAGGTAAATTAATCTTTTTCACTTTTTTTTTTTCATGTAGGGTAACACCAGCTCGGAATTAATTTCAGGTTTATTACTGCCCCCATACTCTGAGCGTAAAATCAAATATAAACGAGTTTTTATCTGTTTTTCTGGCATAAAGCATATATAACATATATAAAACCTTTATTAGCTATCTATTTCAAATAAAACAGAGACCTGGAAATAAAATAAATGCCGATTATTAGAAGTTTGTATCCACGTATATGAATTTTAAACGTATCATTTTAAAATTCGTCAAAAACTTATCAGATGAAATGTTCTATACCCTTACATCCTAGAACATGATTCTTTCTATCGCACACTATTCACGCGCCTGAGATAAAATATCTACGCTCAGATCGGATCGAAAATCAATCGCGAAACACCGTCTTTCAATTATTCAAATGAAGAATATTCCTTTACATATCAGACATTAACTATAATCAAAACAATCTTCACAGTATGTATACAATATAATAAATGCTAATAATAAAAAAAAGATCACAATACATGTAGAATACCTAAATTTAACATTTTCACGACTATAAGGCGACATATGCGTGGAAAGGGTTAAGCTTCCCATCCTTTCTTATCAACCAAACCGTACACAGTACATAATTCTTCCCACATTCGTGATCAATATCGCAATAACGATCCCTCACAGGCGCTCGCCAGACAGCAATCCCGGGAAGTGATTCGCGAATGTACGCCGATCGCGTTGATTTAATGTGATTATCGCGAGTAACTCTTACGCTCGCCGTATCACAATCGGCGCGCGGTATCAAAGGGAAGATAAAATATGACGAGAGCTAGACAGTGGGATAATTCCAAGCTTAAGAGTCACGGCAGCGCAGCAGGCTCGGCGTCAATTGCGGATTCACCCAACGGCTTATTATTAGTTTCACGCAATTCTGCGACCAAAGGAATCGGAAATGAGAGGCGAGGCGCGGGGCGGAGGGGTCGGGGGGGGGCGGGGTGGGCCTCGTACCGAACAGGTTGATAATCAGCACGAGTGCCAGCACGACAAGTCCGAAGAAAGCTCCGCTGGGCCGCTAATGGAAAATGTAATCCCGCTCGCTTTTTTCCTTTTCCTTTTTTCCGTTTTTTTTTTCTTTAGCCCTTTCTTCTCGCACATAACCGACGTGTCTGCCGACGCGATACAGGAAAATCTGCAATGGTGTCCGCCAGTGTGGAGATTAAGGCAGGTCTATGTGCGGGTATCGATTCGACGGCTGCGGGTATGACGCCTCCTGGTGCCTAACTTCGTATCGCTGCTTCTTTGTCGTCGGCAGGGAGTTCGATTCGGATCGATTAATTGTGGGACACGAGGTCAAAATGCCAATGTATTATTTGCCAAGGGTTGCGTGCGCGGTTTGTGAATTCTTACGCAGGGATCATGCAAACCGGAGACCTGCGTTTGCGTGCAGCACTTCGTTAAGGTTCCATCGACGTCTCGCGGAGGCACGAACGCCTTTTACAAGCTGCTAGTGGAAACAGCTGCATGAATTGTTTGCTATTACTATTGTTTTCTCAAAGACCGTGTCTTTTCTTTGTGGTAAGTAATTATTTGGATAAAAATTGTATGAGGCTTGGTAATGTACGAGCTGAGATGGAGAATGAGTAGGAAAACTCTTTCGAGGATGTTAATGGGAATACGCGTTGGAGGAGCAGTTGTATGAATTTTTATCTTGAACTCGGTGCACTTATATACTTTGTGCGTTTGTCTAAGTATATGTTAAGAATGAGACCTCGTGCTGGTAATCACGCTTGTTAAAACTAGACTGTTTTCAACTTTAATAATTAGGCCAGTGCGATAAGACAAAGTTGCGCATTTATAGAAGATAATATCATTACTTTGCGAATTTAAATATAGAGTTGGAGTACGGGGGATATTGTTCTTGGATACTTTGCATAAATCGACCTTCGCGTTCGGCGCTTCTACCAGACCTTGAAGTTAATTTTGGAAAAATGTGGAAAAGTAACTCATCCGTCTGTAATATTGTTTCTGTCGTCTGTAATGGTCAAGTAAATAATAAAATTGAATATCTTATAGGCGAGTATTTGTGTCAATCAACGAAAATAATTAGCTTCCTTGTATCGAAGAAAGCATTAATTCCTTTGACTTTTATTAGCGTTATCCAACATTTAAAAAATAAGTGCCATATTCTATTAATATACAGTGTGTCCACAAAGTATTTGTACATCTATTTTTTCCAGTTATACCTTTTCCCAAACAAGCGAATACATTTATAAAAACTGTTTCTATAGACATCCTTAAATGTAGAGAGAAAATGTGTAAAACAATTATTTTTACTTATACCTCGTAAAAGAATGGCGAAAGGCATAAAGAAGCAGATATTCGTGGATTATTATAAACCCAAGTCAAACGCGAATAGTCGCTCAGCCCTGTGAAACTTGCGTTTCAAAGCGATTCATGCCATATCACGATTAACTTTGAGAAAGGCTATAGCCGGTTGCGCGCAAGAATCTCAAGGATCGCGTCTTCCTCGTAGTATTCGGAATTCCACTGCGTGAAATTCAACATTGCCCACGTTGGGTATTACTCGGACGCCCTCGTGCACAAAGAGCCACACTTTACTGACCAGAGTGCCGACCGTCTTGAATGTTCCCGGCAACTTTGATTACCAAGTTCACCGGCATAAATGAGCCCTGCAAGCGGAATAACTCGTGCAAGGAGACACCGATATCGCCTTGCCAAATATAGCGTAGTTCAACCGAACGCAGGACGATCTCGCGCTTAAGTAGACCGCAGTGGCAGGATGTATATATGTGTATATAGGTATACACGGGGTACTAGGGGAAACTCGAGGTACCGTTTAGTCAGTGTAAACTAACAGTCTCTTACGAATTAATACGTTCAGGATGCACCGCTGAGCCGTAGAACCGGTGGATATCACCGCATCTGCATTAGTATCGGTTGTGCTCACGGAGGTATTTTGCCTCAGAGACACGTTCTCGGCCGCGCACTCGAGCATCGCCGTGGGAATTGTTCTGTTCGCCGTTACCCTAAGAATATGACCATCCTCTCGTTATTGGCGTGAACGCATCAAGTGTCTAACGGTTGTACGATTGCTTTTGTGCGTGGAACTCGATTTAACCTTTTGGTTACTACGGGCGCATATATGCGTCTAGTAAAAACCATCTGTGTGGCCTATGGACGCGTATGTGCGTCCGGCGTAAGCTATCCGTGTAGACTGTGGATGCAAATGCGCGCTCGACGAAGGCTTTGGTTGTTTACTGTTGTCTCATGTGTATGTTTGGCGAATATTTCTATTGTATATGTCCAATACTTGTAGAAACCACATACCTCGTTGCTTAACAACGGGGAAGAGTGAGTTCTTGTTTATTTGGTTGGTCATTCTTTGCATGTTAACACGAGATTTATCATACGCAATAAAATTATTAATTGTATTATTATTCTTCTTAAAAGAAAGTTTTTATTTGTATATAGAGTATTTATGTTACTTATTTGTTATTTGTTCAATTTTTCAATATCCAAATACATACATTATAATGATCAAATCATTTCGTTTTAAAACTTTACCATTGGTGAAGAAACAGTATAATATATTAAAGATAAAAGATATTTGGATCCGTCCAGGAGTGGACAAAGTGATAGTAATTGGATTGTGTACTGTATCATAATGTGTTTATACGCCGTTGACAAGATCCATACTGGGCGAAAACGTACTGAATCTCTGCTCTAATTTAGAGCAGTTAGCAATCAAAGGGTTAAAGCTAGGTTGACGCATCGCGCATTTCCCATAAAAAAAAAAGAGCCTGTTTTATTTGGAAATAACGCGCTATTAATATAGTAATTGAACTATGTGATAAATGTTTAGATAAAATGTATAATACTAAAGAATATTTAGGCTACTAAAAAATACTGTACTGTTTTTATCCTACATTTACGGTTCACTTGGTGAATTATATCTACTTCAAGCTCAATGTTATTGTAATATCTGATTGTTTCTGGGGTACATCTATTTTTTTGTCATCCAACTATAAATGCTTGTTTAGTGTTTACTAGTAATATTTCTGGATTTGGTTTACTGTTATAAATGGTGAGCGTGACGTCCTCCAATTTATCATTTTCTAAAGAGTATATTCCATGAATCTACATCGGGCTTTTATAGTCAATATTTGCTCGTCTATTGAAATATTTACATAGAGTTTATAACAGTATTGTCATACTGACTATCGTTCAATTGTTTAATTGTTATTAATTGTCATTGAATTGTTGGTGACTATTGTTTAATTCATTCAAAATAAATACGTACGCTATAAATATAAATTACTTTGGATTTATAATATCTGGTTCTAATTGTTTCTGCTGAATTTTTGTATTTACTTCGAACATGTATTTTCCGAAAACATTTTGACAATATTTACATTTATTGTCGAAGCAAAACTTTCGCGAATAAGGCTGATTTACTAGGATTTATTCTGAATTTAAGACTGGGTTAAATCTAGTGTTAAGGAATGTTAAATTTACCATAGAAATAAGATATTGTTATCCTAATCATTATTCTTTGGATGTGTTGTCGTAGGAATTTCTTTCCTCGCCACTACTCTAAAAAGACTATTTTCCTTGTATTGTTAACATGACTGCATGGATGCGTCAATATTTTTGTGTTTGAATTCATTATCACGGAAGAACAATTTTACCATCGAAACTAAATATTGCTATTTCGAGTTTTCATGTTTCTACTTCGTTCAGGGCTTGTCGACGGATGACGTTTCGTTCTGTCGAACTGCATATTGGTATTTGCTCTGCATGACGTAACATCGAGTGAAGCAATATTGTATGGTAGAATCTGTACGTGGGCATGTCCCAAAAGAGGTTCTTGTGTTTTACAACTATTTTCGTTACAGATCACTCTTACACGTAAATAACACGTGGGAGTTTTTTTTTTAAATAAATACTACTAGTGACAGTAATTAATAAGTTTACAGTACAGCTTGCAAAACAATACGTAAAACTAAACAGAAACGTAGTTTACAAACTACAAAAATTACACATAAATTTTTCATAAACAACGCCAATCATAAGATTCTAGTACAATTTACTAATATTAATTTAATTTAATGTTGTAATTTAAAAATTATTTTTAATAATTGAACCACACGACAACGGTGAACAATTATTATTCCACCCAAAAAAAATAATCGATGTAGTCGACTGAAATTTTACCTCCAGACCAGATGAAGAATTAAATAATTGTATAAATATCGCCGTGTGAGACTAACCTCGTTCCACTGCTCGTTCTTAATCCATTATACGTCAAAGCCAAGTGCAAAACTAAAAATGCACTGATTAATTCACTTCCTATAATAGGCTAAAAAATATTTCTATTGTGTTTCCAACTTGTATAGCAGTCTGTGCAACATTCAGGTACAACAATCAAAACTAACAGTTCCAGTGTTTAGGTAAAAACGCATAAAATTCAAATGTCCCAAAGAAAGGGAGAATGGTAAATAATAGGTTAAAACTGTAATAACTCGCTTGATATCATTTTTCGAGGTTACGAGGCTGTTACAGTTAGATCGCACTCATTTCCAAAAGCTGAGCTTATCTTGCGGGTACTCGTAAGTTCCATCAGCCCAATGAACTCATCCCGTCGGTGTGCTAACCTCTCGTTACTTCCCTCCTAACCTGAAGCTTCTGGGGTTGAACGCGGTACGCAAAGCTCCGCTAATGCTACGTACACAATAGAAATCGAACAAAGTACGGCATGGTACCGGGTATATGTCAGTTTCAATTAAAGCCAGAGACAGGAGGAACGCCGGCGTATAATTAACGTTCTCCGCAAACGTCCAACTTTTTCGACGGAGGAAAAGATGGCTCGCCGTATCGCGGCGCGAACCATCTAACTTTCTTGCCTTGAAATCATGTTCACCGCAGTATCGTTTGTAATTCAATATTTTCCATCGAAAGATCAAGGTCAGCATGATGAAGAATAAAGAGTACAAAGATTTATGGTAGTAAAACAATCGTTATCCATTCCAATTGAATTGGAAATATTTGAATCGAGTGATCATCTATGACAAGGATAATTACAATGATTTTGAGATACTGCAACGGAGATAGAGATACTACATTATTGAACAGAAATTACTAAACTGCATCTTTTTTCTTTGTTATTACATACTCTATGTTTTAAGTATTGCGACGCACTAAGCGCAAGCTTTAAAAATCACACTTCTTTATATGCTACACATAAAATTTCACGATCATAAGATATTTTTATTGTACAGGCGAAAATATTTTCAAGAAAACTTTACTCCATAGTACAAAAGAGTTTTTTAATTCGTTTAATTTTTTAATTTAAAGAATCTTCAATCTTTAAATACCTCTAAACAAAAATATATGACTTAGATCATTATCACCAGCACACTTACCTTCCTCATCACCACAGTTCTTACTTATTCTCATCGAATAATTCTCACAAAATTCCATTGATATTATTACAGAGAGCTTTCATTGCGTCACTTGGCTCTTCGAGGAAATCAAGTTAGGCTTCGTTTCTTCATAGCTTCTGAGGGATAATTTAAGTCGGCGCACAGTGTCTCGTGCAATCTGTAGCTAAATGTCGACATCAGATAGCAAAGGGCGATACCGTGTCTTTCGCAACGTCGATTTTTTACGAGGGCGACTTTCCCGATCCGCGGGAACGAGATTGCGTGTCGTGCGTATCGTTATCCCGCAAGTGAGGAATAATTTACGACTAGAGTGCATGACATGGGAAACGTGGATTTTATTTTCCCCCTTTGGGCACAATGTGCTTCGGCAATAATGTCAACCGTGCGAGCAGTAAAACTTTTGAATCGTTACTAGGAAATAACCTTTGAACTGTCGTGGTTCATAAGTAGGTACTCACACGCGAATCTCGACAGTCGCTAACTCGATTAGTAATCGGCTTTTCCTTAATTTTTTGATCGTAGTTTTCGTCGTATTCTTTTATTTTTATTCCTCTTGAACTCTTATGGAGAAGAATTGTTTTGACAGATTGGCTGTAATATTTTAACATCGTATTATGCGCAAAGAAGCAGCGTTAATTGTATTTTTTTATTATCGGTATCATAGCAAATCAATTTTTTAATATCGTACGTTTACTTGAAAATATACATTTGCAAGGAAATTGTAAATGTAATCGTGTGTTATTTTCTCAATGTATAAGTCTTATTTAAATATAATTTTTATGGAAATAATACCTCAAAATCGAAATAGCAGCTGATACATTGTGCAGCGAAAAATTCATTCGTTCACAAAATTATTTTAATACTAACAAGTAATAACTAACTGTTATTTATATTAACAATTTAATCGATCCACGATATCCGGTTTTTTCGTTACTCCAAGAATAAAAACCTCAAGAATCGTTCGAGCGCATAAATCGATTTGGTGCGAATAAAAAAAAAAACTAATTCTTGACATATTAAATATTAGTACATCTACTCATATTAGGTATACAGCTCTACTTCCACCGTGACCAGCGATGGACGATATTTTGAATAATAAATGTTTAACCAGTTTTCTACGATAAAGCCCTAATTTCGGAAAAAAACCGGCAGAAGCAAAGTTGCACACCTATTTACTCCTTTACATCGACAAATTTATATCTTAGTTTCTATAATAGTGTAAAGAAAAAAAAATATAAACATAATAAATTAGTTCACTTTCATTCATAGCGATGGTAAAAAAGAAAAGGTGAATAGAATCCGTGTTACCAGGTCCTCCTTGATAAAACCGGAAAAAGCGAAGTAGCAGTAGCGTCATGCTGCGGTAAGAAAAAGAAGCGGAGCATAGAGCCGAATAATTAAAGTGGTTCATAGGTGCCGCCAAGGCGGGCGTAGGTGTGCGTAAATTCCCATTAAATCGTCCCGGCAGAAGGGCGACGCGAGGTAAAGCTGTAACTTCAATCGAGTACCCAAGGGAGTGCGCGGGCCCCGAACATTTGTGGGTAAATATTTAATCGAGACATTTTGTAATACGCGCGGTTTTTGGAGTGACTTAATCCTCCGGGACAGTGTAATTTACTTGATGGCTTGCAGTTGGCAAATACGTATGCCGCCTCTCGCCAAACGGGAAACGGTGCGATTTCCAACGTGCGAGGATACTTCAATCTCGAGATTTTCGATCGATCTTCGGGAAAAACAGTGTGAGATAAATATCCGGCGGTGCTCGCAGCGAAATTCGGAGGAACTGCGTATAATCGGTGTTTTCGTGGTTTCAAGTTGTCCAGTGGACAGCTGATATTTGCTAGCAGTCGAATGACGCCCTGTGCAAACTTTATGTATAGATTGATAGTATTCGAAACTAAATTTCGATTATGGTCAACACTGCAAAAATCGACTATGGTCGATAATGAAGAATGAATATAATGTATTGTAATTGTACATATTGCTGGTGATATTTATTTTATTAGCGCCAAATTTGGATTATTTTGGCTTTTAATGATATGTAGTTTGTGATCGATCTGCCTATATCCAATGTGTATTGTTCAAGGGTGTAGTTTATTTTTTACTTTCGCATTTAATATACAAGATATTTTATGTTCCTCTGTAATATTCTCCTTATGTACAACTAACTCATATTTAAATGACGTATACTTTCTAAAGAGTATCGGTGATAAATTCGAAAATTAATAGAACCGTTGATTTGTACAATTTTAATGTTCAACAATACGAAAAGAACGTTAAGATGTACGAAAACGTTTGTCAAAACCATAATTTGATTTTTGAAACTGGTGGACTGTTAAAACAATAAATCCAGTCTTTTTTCATTATCTGAGAAGTGGATTTTTCCCCAGTTTAATTTATTTATTTATTTAACCACTTCGTTACTTAATCACCCCTTGGTTGAGTTTTCAATAAAGTAATAAAATATCTGGTGACCATTTGCCCAAAAATTCCTTACCGTTAGTGCCTAATACAGTAACCGAATATATAAGTAAAAAACAATATTTTACAATGTTTCTCAATTTAAAACAGTAGAAATAATACCCTCGAATCTTTCGAGCGTCAAACAACGATTAGCCAGCGCTGTCATTTCTTTATCCAGAAGCATGAAATGGTTAATACAAAACTCGATGCTGCACCCTCTGATATTCATCCTGCAAGATTTTTTCGAGTGTGAAGCATTTCGATCGTGAGGCACTCGAAAATTTTCTTTATAGTTCTGGGTGGACGACATCCGGATAGCATTGTATCCTTCTGCATCCCTTGGTCAGCCTTGGGCTGGAGCGACAAGCGGTGCACGATAACTCGTTGCTCAGCCTTACAAGCGGAGCTCCGCTCCATTTGTTTGCCTGACTTGTCCCGTGGATGTGTGCCAAGATCGAGTTAGCTTTTTGCCCGCACGTCTCAGCGGACCCCCGGAAATTGACCGGCGGGACAATGCTTTACTTACTTATCTCGTTGCATGCGTATTCGAAAATATCAGCGACCGAAGCGGCTGTCAATATTCATGCGCCAAATCAAGAATCATCTTGCGATATTCTACGAACGAGTCTACACGTGCATGCGATGATATACTGCCTACGTTTTAACGTGTTTACTCTAGCATTTTTTAATCTATTGGCTCGAAGATTTTTCTTGTATGAAATTGTTAATTATACAAGTTTTAACGTGGATTATTTATATAGATCTTGCTTGCTAAAGTCGGTATTTTATTGAATATAATATCGGTGTGTATTTAATGTAAATAAATAGTTCAGTATAAAAGAAAATGAACTTCCGCACTGATTACGTGAAAAATTTGTAAGATGATGAAATTTATTCGAAAGTCCTGTCGCCAATTTTCGTACTTATGCACACTATTGCCGGAGTTTATATTCATGTTTTAACTAAGAAGTTTGTAGCCTCCTTTAATCAAACAATGGAACTTCGAGCAGCGATATTTCGTATTAATTTTCGAGGATATTTATCTTAGGACGTGCTATTAACGTGAGTTTCTGACTATCGGGTGTGCAGCATACGCTGCACGGGCGAAATCTGCACCTAATGTAGCATTATAGCTTTGTCTTGGTCTTCAGCGTCACAACGGACCAGTTAAGGTGAGCTTGAAATTAACAGATTTACGGTATTTGTAATGCATGACAAGTCGCGGAGAGTGTGCAATCAAAGCGATGCACAGAACCTGCTTGACTTGAAAAATACGTACTAAATTGCTAAATACGTTACATTATAATTTGTAATTACAATTGACATATTCAGAAATTTTTTAAAAATAAACCTACCAGCCACTTTCTGATCATATTTATGTACATCCTTAAAGCGTATTGTACCTTAAATGTGTACCTTATGTACGTATATCCCTTAAGGAAAAGAGTATTAAGAAAAGATATCCAATAGATCGATAGAATGATTCACACTCTCTACTAAAATCATGGAAAATCTCAAAAAATGCCCTCTTACGAAGTACAGCAATTTTTCTAAGAAACGACTGAGCCATCATTTTAACCACTTCGGTAGGTTTAGTATAGAAAATAACTCATTTTCAAACACGAATTTACGAATTCTTTTTATCTAGGACGATATTGTATTTCACATAAAATTCTTCTTGACATTGAAACTCAAATCTTTCCATCGATAGACACAATTCCATTTCTCGACGTTACATCGCCTCTAGAGACGAATATTTTGAGATGATTGGTAAAATTTGAATACTCGTTTGTAAAAGATCGTGCTTTTCTGTACGAAAGAAACGTTGTTCTCGAAAGGAATTTCAGAATGGTGAACTGAATTCCAACGTCTACTCGCAAAAGATCGTGCTTTTGTCCACTGTTCTGCTCCGAATAACAAATCTCAGTTAACTCTTGGCGTTCGAGACTGCTTGTTTACAAAAACTGACTTTAAAGTTTATCTTTGGAAAGCGTTGCCGGGGTAATCTTTTTCCTTTCTCGGCGTTGGACGACGGTTAGAGGAAGACTCGTTAATAGGGATTTATGATCATCTTGGAAAACGTTAAGACGCTTGGCAGGGGTTCTTGGTTAACCGTAACGGCCCATCCTTACGACCTCATTCTATGGCACCGCCGAGAGTTCCCCGGTTCGCTGACAAACCGTCAGGAAAGGTCTTTCACGTTATTCTATTTATTCCTTTCTCAACTTTCGGATTTCACGCTTTCGCATCCACCCAGAAAATGATTGAATTATAGGTATCGCGGTCGGATCGAGCGTTCAACGTTTTTTCGGTACGTTTGTGGATAATCCATAATAATTACTTTTTAATACATTCTCAGGGTATTTTAGTTGCAGGTGTGATATGTAGGAAAAATGTATTTCTTTGAAACTGATGAAGCTTATTTTATTTATTTATATCTAAGTTTATTAATTAATTGATTCTATATATAGTTTATTATATGGTTTAGTATATAAGTTAAATATGCTTCTTTGTCTCTTTGCTAATAGAAATCCACCAAAATTCTAGTTATTGCAGCCATCTGGTATTTCATTTTTGACTATCGAAACCTTTTCTACACTGTGGAATTCGTTTATTCATATCATTGCAGAATCAACAATTTGGATGCTTATACGTGTGTATAAATATATTTTGGAGAGAGGTCTACGTAAATAGATAATTATCAATATTCTATGTCAGTATGTTATCAATACAATTTTATTGAAACTCCAACGATTTTCGGTTAATTTCACAGAACTGTTCCTATCGTCTTGTTCTCCAACGAAATTGAAAACTCGGAGCAACATCAGTAGACCACCAAGAATAATATCTAGGAGCGACTGTATCCCATTCTGAAATTTTCCCTTCCTTTTTTGTACTTTATTCTGTTAAATTTCCATGAAATGTATTCATGCAAAAATGACCGTTTAATCAAGAATTTTCCCCAAATATGTACATCGATAATGTGCAGTGATTTTCTCTGACCGTGTTCTTAGTATTACGTTATTGGAGCTCTAATGTATTAACCCTTTCCAACCCAAATAATGATTGTTTAGTAAGAAAATTAAATTCAGAAGAAAAGCGATTAAGAGGTACTTGATGGAGTGGAAGCAAATTACACGGATGATGCCAAATGGTATCATTAGGCTGGAAAGGGTTAAAGGTATTTTTCTACTTCTTTTTACTATTGCGTATAAAAAAGTATTGACAGAGCCTTTCAAATAAACTCTTCATCCTCTATGCTTTTAATATTTTCCCTCAAGCAAACGAAAAATCAATATTGTCGAAATTACGATACCATAAAATACACACAAATACGTACAGTGATAGTCTCTGTTAGTCTTCCATCAGCGCATCCACAATGCAGTTTCACTATAACCGATGCCTTGCATACAATCGTATCCCTCTCTACCTTCTCTACCCTCGATCGCGGGAACTAACCGCAGTGGTGATAAATCGCTGGCAAATTGTCACTGGAATCGTCGAAAAAGAGACGTCTTAACTAATTCATTTACTTTTTATTTCCCCATTAAAGGCCATTTCCCGACTCCCCACGGAGATTCTGGGGTCCCCTTTGATCGTTCCATTCCCCCGCGTGCTTATAAATATAAATGCCTGTACACATAGAGAAATGTATACGTGTATTTGTACCGATGCATATAAACACTGTATACACTGTATATAGGATATACACGTATATCCAAACGCGATTCTGGTTGGACATCAGGCCTGTCAGGCGGGCGCCATTATCTGGCGATAGAACGTGCTCACGGTGGCCTAATAAAATCCCATGAGTCAGGCTATTTGTCAGCGGGAGGGTATTTAAGTGATACATAATGTCGCGAAGGTTCGTCCCCCAAAGATGTTGCTGTCCTCTCTTTGCGAAGCTACCGCGGTCGTTCCTCCGAGGGGCGCAACCTCCGTTCTGTGGGCATATATAGGGTGTTTAAGGAAGCTTAGGCCTCATACTGTTTCTATCGTTTATTATACCCACCATCTGCCCTTTTATCCAAATTAACCAAAACCGAAAAGGATAGCACTCGTCTAATTGACTTAGCGCACCACTGTTTTTATGAGACTGCAATGGAGCAATGAATCTTGGGAATATAAACGTGATTTTGGGTTATCGTAAAGAATTATATTAATTTTTTAATTTGAAAATTCCTCGTAGTCAAGATACTACAATGGAGTGGTTCAGTAGCGTTGAGAAGTTTATGATTATAACTTTGGAGGAAAACGTTTGTGGCGAAAAAAAAAAACTATTTAATTAGGGCGAATAATCTGAAACGCGAATCTCAGGTTTGGTACTTTTTCTTACAAAAAAGGGGAAAAACAGAGAAAAAGAAAACAAGTAAAATTAAATAGCGGCATAGAAACTCTGGAAAGGCTTCTGCGCTCCGTCATAAATGAATCCTTTGCTAGAAACGATTTTTCATTTACATCTAAATGTTTTTTTTTTTTCTTTTTTTTCGTAACACGAGTTGCACGTACACTCGATGGCCATGCGGCTTCCACGGTTTTCCGCCAGCTTGCATGAAAAAAAGGAGCAATTATTTTCTTACGGACGGAATATTTTTCCTACTCGGACGTACCTCGTCATCCGTAGGTAACTCTTGTAACTCTCGTTATTAGTTAGTACGTCCTTTCGGACTCTGCGCCCACTGAAATTTATTATTTTAGTTCACCCTGTATACAGACGTATGCTTCGCCTCCTTGCATTAACGGTGGGACGCTTCGACGACGTATTTCAACGCAGCGGGGTTTCTATTTGACTTTGACCCGTACCAGCGCCCTAAATCGCTTCTGACGTCCGTATGCCACGGGGCGTGGACCTGTTCTTTACCACGGCGACATTTTTCATCGTGGTGACCCGCCAGGGAACTCGATCATTATTAACCCTCAAACGATCGCTGGCTCACTTTTTTCTCCGCGCAATGGATGCAGCTTTTCGATATTAAAATTCGCACAAGACTCGATTCCTGCTTTTTGGGATGAAGCTACTATTTTACGCGACGATCGATTACTTTAATGCGCGTACAATGTGCTTTGTTATAAAACTCGGTGAGTGGTATCAGAATATTTGGGAAATACTATAGCCTGAAAAAATATTGTCCTTAGTTTGGATTTTAGAAATATTTCAATCCCTGGAGTTATAACAATTAAAAGGTCGCAGTTTAGTTTTAATTCCATACCATTGGGCTATATTCATCGTTCTGATTTTTTTTTTGTTATGTTACTTGAGTTTAAAAAATGATAATGCTAAAATATGTGAATGTCAGTAAGAGTGGTAAATATCTCAAAAAATATAGGTGGAAGGAATCGAAGGAAGAGTGTTTGTAATATACTACGAAGTGGCGAGAGAAGGGTGGTGATTGGCATGAAATACGTGGCTGAGTTTGGGGTGACGCACGGTCTCGAAAAACGTACGTGGTCGGTGTGCGTGTGTACGACTGAAAGAGTGTTCACGCAGATGCTGAGTGAGGAAGAGTCAAAAATCACAGTGGACAGGGCGGAAGAGATTCAGAGGAAAAAGTCAAGCAACTATATATTCAAAGATCAGAATAAACGGAGGAAGAATCGAGCAAAAGGTGACAGAGAAGTAGAGTGCAGTAATTGTAACTCAACTAGCGTTTCCTTAGCAATAATAAAGTATTTTAATATCAATACGAATCCTAATAAACACACGCTTGAATTTTCTATCACTACCCATAAGAAAAAGTCAAGAAAAAAGTCAATTCCCTATAATAAGTATTTTAGAAGATCAAGAGAATCATAAATGTCTTTAAACCTTCGTCAAACCAAGAATCACTCTATTCGCCAATATTCCAATATATTATACCGATATATTTGTAAATCCTTATCAAAAGAACAGATAATTTCTCATCAATTATTCAGCCTATCAAAACATTTATCAACCCCAAATTTCCTTCTTTAAAAAAAATCTCACAAAAATCTTAAAAAAAGAAATTCTTCAATCTTTAAAATTATAAAAAATCGTACAAATCATTTTTCAAAATCCCCAAAATCCAAAAATGACTCGGCACCAAAAATCCCACGAACAACGCGATCTTGCTATCATCGAACTCACGTACTTACCTCTAAGGATAAGGCCCAAAAGCTTCGAAATAGATTCCGAGCCCCGATTTCGGGGTAAACACGGATAAGCTTTGCTCGAAAATCGTGTAATCGCGTTTTATCCCCTCCCTTTCCGCCAGAGTCGGCGGCTTTACAAAACCATTCACGTATAGTTATGTACCTACCAGAGCTCAATGGCGTACGGCCGAGCTGCGAGCTTGTCGTACATCGTGCTTTACATTCTCGTCTCGTCCCTCGAAACGCGAATTTTCGCCGATGCGATTTTTTTTCCCTCCCTCACCGGATTTAGATGCAAACGTGTCGAACAATACTCCGTTTCCACACTCCGATTGTACGCACGGTGAATCGTTCCAGCGCAGTTATCGCTTTCCTTCGCCACCGGTTTATTCCGGCCAAACACCGCGCCTCATCGCGATCTCGATCGAGAGAGAATCCCTTTATCCGTTCCATCCGAAAGCTAGGCACGATTATGGCTTTTCTGTGCTGGCGAGCCATCTGGTGAATACGAAAGATGCACACGCGATTAATGCCTCGCGCCCAAACCGGAAATAGTTGACACAACACTAAAGCTGCCAGCCACATTGCAGGCATACATTTAGGTGTGCTAAGTATAATATTAGGGGTAGTGGAAGAGAACGTCGTTTTTTACGTTGACCGGTTCGGAGATTAGTTGCGTTCTGACTAGTTCTTTGAGGACGTGCTTTACGTTATTTCGGTGACTTTATTTGTCAGGAGTGTATCTTGCTGTGAAAATTAGAATTTTTGTTGAAACGGGGAAAAGGATTTTTTTTGTTGTGAAACTGGGTTTCGGGGTTGGTACAGCTACCTGATTGTTCGATGATCATTGTTTTTTATGGTTTTTTGGTTTTTGTGGTTTTCGATTCGAGTACAGAATATATTTTTTGCTTCCAGCTATGAGTTTTTGTAAAAAGGGTGTTTTCGATTCCATTTTTAAAAGATACTCGCGTGCGTCTATTCGATCGTCTAGATACTTTTTGCATAGTTGATTGTTCAGAATTTTTTCAATCGATATAGTTGAATTGATTTCGGTTTCAGTAGTCAATATGGCATGGTCTACTTTTATAAATCTTCCTTTTCCAGGGCTATTTTTCAAATAAAAATTTTCCGAATCGAATTTTCTTGAACCATCTTTGACACTTGCGAACAATTAAACAATCGCCAAGTACAGCACAAACGTTTTTGATGGCAGTTGTTGTAGTCTCTTTTTTCAAAAAATGGTAAAGCATCAAATTTCGTATAAATTCTTTGCTTTGTGAAAATTGATTCATTGCGAATCGAAGCATAAAATTCTAAATGTACAAATCGCAATACACTCCTGACAAATAAAATCACCGAAATAACACGAAAACTTTCTTCAAAGAGCAGTAGTCAAACCGCAACTAATCCCTGAAACCAATCAACGAATAAATCATTCCTCTCCAGTACCCCTAACATTGTATAATCTTAAAGAAAAAGCGTATAGAGGAAAAATATCATCAGCTTAATCTATCGATATATGCGCTGAAAAAGAAATCATGTAAAACCAATATTCTTCTCTCAAAAGTTAATCAGCCCTCCAGCAATGCATTCTCAAGCCGTTTAATAATAAAGCAACTAATTCGGCCCTACGGCGGAAAGTAACGTATCGCGGGTTGGGAGCGTTAAATCGAAACTTTCAGCAAACATACCACGTTTTTCCATCCTACAAACAATACCCCGACGATAATTAAACGCACAATTGCGATTAACCCCCCCCCCCCCCACGCCCCCCACGCCCCCCGATGAACCACGAGGGAATCGAGTTCGAAGGCGCAGCGCTCGAAGCGCGGTTTCAAAAGTTCAAAATAATAAATCGCTCGGAGGGTAGACGTACGCAACTAGGGGCGTATCCTGCACCCGTTTCGGCCCCCTCTTCCCTAAACCCACAGCGTTATTATTAAAGTCAGAGTTCGATTATACTCGATCCATTCTGGCACAGCGTGCCGTCCAAGTATCACGATTATTATACCCTTTCCCTAATTACCATTCCAAATATGAATGCAAATTGGCCCCAGGCGTCCCGCTTGGGTGTATACATGTCGCAGTTGCCGCTCGACGTCTCTTTGGGGTCGCTTATTAGCTCGGTTAGGGGATGAACCTGGGTGCGTCAGGCGGTGGATCCTCGCGGGGTGTTGCCTCTCTCGCCCCTCGAAAGAATCGCAAATAAGGGTCGCCCCGTCGTTCCAGCGGGCCCTCCATTCGTCGAAGGCTCGCTCGCGGATATTCCGCGGCCCCTTCGCAACGCGGATTACGTCGTTCTGATTGGACGAGCGGCTCGTGAGTGATTTCTTTCGAATAACGTTGCGACTCGTCGATCGACGTGTTTCCGAGGGTTTTTGCTGCGAACGATCGATTTGTATTTTCGGCCGGTGTTTTTCTGCGACGATTGTCCTTTGTGTGATTGATGGCTTTGAAGTTTTGGGGTGAAATGGTCGTGAGTTTAGTTCTAAATCCCTGGGGAAGAGCGTAGTTTGGGAGATGGGCGCGTGATTGTTGAGGAACCGTATGGTTTTAGATGAAGCATGTAAGACATGGGTGTGAATATATTTTATAGCGAAATTCAATGTAAACGTAGAGTGAAAATCTGACTGGATTGTCGAGGCATCGAATTTTAATATGTAAGGTATATGTTTAGGTTTATAAATTGTATATGTGATGAATTTAAATTAAGTACTTAACTGGTTTTCGTTCTGCCTATGTATTTGGATTGTATTTTGTAGGATTGATTAATTATATTGTTTATATTTTTGAGTTATGCCAAAGGCGATAATAGTGCTCGCTTTATCTGCAATGGATGCTCCCATGTGTCCTCTAATATTAATTCCATACTAATATCTCAATTATACGATGTACATCCTTACATATATTTGAAAATGTATACGCTATAATATATTTTCCTTCAAAAAGAAGCTTTGTTTTATGATAGCCGTAAGTGCATTTCATTTTACTTATAAGCTATGTTATTCTTTCTTTATAAATGGAAGTAAGCAATAAACAATACAAATCGAAGTTAGAGAAATGGACGAATCGAATAAGATTGTATATTATAACAATGACATTATACATAGTAATAAAAATGCGCAGATTCTGAGTTTGTATGTAAGTGTGAGTACATATTTATTTTATCACGATACCAGAGATAAGCTCACAAGTTAAACATTTTTTAAGTACTGGTACGATCATGAAATGCATTAAGCGTTTATCGTAAATACGTAAAGCCTATTCGAGATTCTCAAATATTGATGTTACTCGACAACGCGTTTGCGAATGAGAGCGAGGCGAGCTGTACAACACTGCAAATATTATGAAACGAATCGTACCTTCTCGGATCGTAGCACGTGTACAGTAATGTTGCAAAATATGCTGGTTTATATGGAAGCCATTTAAATCAATATATACAAGGTGTAGCGGAATAAAAATTGTGTTACACGATGCTGAAAATTCAGTATCACCGACTAAGTGGTTTATCAATACCGTAAATAACATGTTAAATCTTATATTAACCGTCCTTTTTTTAATTAAATTATGTCTTTGGCTTGTAAGATAAAATACTTTTATTTTTAGTTTGGTGGAACAAACTTTCTCTAGATATAATGTAATATTCAGATAATATGGTTTTGGTATAACACTGTACAGAAATTCTACAAAAGTCTTTTGTAATGCTATTCTAATATAACACAATTTAAGTACAGTTGCAATATTATTAACAGTATAGCGTTGATCTTTTCCACCATTGTTCCACACATGTTTTTGTGATATTTACAAAAGAATGAATAATAAAAGTGGTCAACCGCTTTCGTCACTCTTTTAACATTTAATGCACGTGTGCGGTTTGCATTATTTCTGAATTACCTCAAACTCGGTTTTCATATAATACGATAGAATTGAATGATGTTATATTGAGTTGGCAAGAAAATAATTTCGGTTTTGTAGAGTGAAATACAACACATATTTTGATATAAAAAATAAAGTGTAATTAACAATGTATTTTCCATTTAGCCATCTTTCTAACAAATTCATAATTCCACGATCATAAAGCTTTTGATTCTTATCAGCGAAATAACGAACTAAGTGCAATTTGAAAACCGAAAATACTTTCTTGCCAATCCGGCTCTAAGACCGTCTCACACCCGATGCCCGACATAGCCTTATTAAATCGATATTTATTTTAAGCCCCCTACATGTGAGAAAACTGTGACGAAACACCAGAATGTCACGGCAAGCGAATAACGCAGTCTGGGAGATCTCGCAATCTTGCTTTTTATCGATCAAGCAGAAGCCATTATTTCGACGTGGTTTTGCTCGTACTGGGCAATAACTCAGAAATTCTAGGTCGACCCGTGGGTATCGAATTCTGAATTCCACGATTCTGCATTGTCCTCCGGCTCCCCACGGACCAATGTTCCAGGAGCGTGCGCCTCAGGAAGCTGAGACACCCCTTGGGATATACGAGGGCGATACTACTTATCATTAGCATAAAAATCCCCGACGATTCTCGAAAAAGGCCTGAAAACTTCTCACGGAAGCGCGATGATATATCGGCCGGCCTCGATGAAGGGTGCAAGGTCAGACACGGAAGGAGGAAAAAGGGCTCGTCCAAGAGCATCCGCAAGGCTGTGTTAAGACTCTCACAGTCCCCCATCTTTGTGGAAAATGAAATTGAAAATGATATAGTACTGATATAGTTGATATAGTAGTAAACAGCTTTGTTTTTGGTAATCGATACGTTGATTATTATATATTGTGTTCTTCATTCGCTGAGTGAAGTGAGTAAATTTATTGTACATAACATTTGACCGATTATTTACGAAGTATTACAGCTGGTAATTAACGATGAATGTTTCGTAGTGTGCTCTAAAAATGATATTAACGCTGGCTGGTGAATTTTTGATAATTTTTTTCGGCGCACTAGGAAACCCTCATCGTTGATTAGCAACTGTAGGACTTCGTAGATAATTAACTAAACGTTATTTCCAATAGATTTACGCACTTCACTGGAGAAATAGAGAACACGGTATATAATAATCAACGTATTAATTACTAATAACAAGGCAGTTTACTACTGTATCAGTTATCCAAATGAAAAACCAACGATCATTGGCCACAGTACTGAATCCATCAGATTCAGCCAACACCTACACAATATACCTCCTATCTAAAATTCCGAGTTCCTCAATTTCTTATAAACACATGATAATAAGAGGCCATAACGAGCACCTACCACTTTCATAGTAATTCTCCATCTAGTCTCGTGCAGTTAAAGTTCCGTCGACCAAATCGACATTCGCGCGAGGGAAATAATATTGTCCACGGTTGTGTAATTTAAATAATTAAAAGGGATAATAAATACATCGAACTAATATTAAAGGAGTAATGGAATCAACATGGCGGAAAACCATGTAAAGAAAGAGGCGTAGAAAAGAGTCGGGGTAACTAGATCGGGCCTTCTTAGTGTCTTACTAATAATTCTCTAAAAAAAAAAATTCTCACGTACATGAAGCGCATTCGTGGGTCTTAGACGGGGTGTGTCCGTTAAGCCTAATGGATGATTCGACCCAGGGCGCGTGACCCCCCCTCCCCATCGAACCATAAATAGACCATTTCGGATCGTAGATCGTCGATAAGTAGCTTGAGCAGGGGAGAGGAAAATGACGGGGCGCATCCTTCGTTGTTTGTGGGGGTCGCGTGGAAAGTGTCCTGGCCGCATATACGAGTGTTTTATTACCCACGGGGCTGGCAGACGTACGCACGGCAAGGATAACGATCTCCAGCGGAACTCCTAGCGTCGATAGTCGCATATCGGTTATGGGATGCTGCCAGATTCGCTTTGGCCTCTCCCAGGGATCGACGGATCCTTCCTGAGCTCCATGCCGGAGATTTCAAGGGTCAGCGGAAGGCTGGGGGCGCTTTCAGAGCACGCACGTGGACGTCATGGTGGAGCGATACCGAGGAAAGTTTTTAGCGTGTTTTCGTACGCATTCGATTTTAACTTAGCCCCCGGCCATCGGAGAAATTTCGGACCCCTCGACGCGAGCAGTCTGAATCTTGCGAATATGTACGATGTTCTGAGAGAAAGCGGGAGTACCGTAGATCTGAATTTACGTTTTACTCGTTCTTTGCTGAATATAGAAGGGTGGAATGAGTAAATCCTGGTTTTTGGCTTGTCGTGAGGAAAGATATATATATATTTAGGATATTATCTTACTACTGATATTTTGTTATTATAATATATATCACAGCAGACGTTTCACTATGAGTAACCTTTTTGGACTGATGTTTATTTGATTTATTATTGCGTAAGAGCTTTTTTTTGGGTTATCGTGAGCAAAAATATATATATATATTTAAGATATTATCAAAATGCACAAAACAATGCATAATGAGCAAAAATATGTATATATATATATATATATATATATAAGATATTAGGTGATTGACACCGTTTTCAGATTAGTTATTATTGCGTAAGAACTTTTTTCTCTCTTTTTTTCACCATGCTGGCAGGCAATTAGTTAGGTTTTCAGGAGGTAAAACGTGTGGTCTCGATTATGGCTTCTATTCCACGTGCCCGTGGAACGTTCTATTGCGCTTGCACGTGGGATGGAAGCCACGATCGAGACCACGCGTTTCACCTGCGGAAAACCTAATTAATTGACTACGTATATAATGAAATAAAAAAATTCTTCATCAGCCATAACCACATCACAAAAATATCGACAAGCGTTTAAAACGCTTATTCTGTGCAATTGCCGAAAACCAAAACTTCTAGCTTAACT
The DNA here is from genome assembly GCA_038496175.1 of Ampulex compressa. Lineage (NCBI taxonomy): Eukaryota > Metazoa > Arthropoda > Insecta > Hymenoptera > Ampulicidae > Ampulex > Ampulex compressa. The sequence goes on from JBCFXI010001025.1 coordinate 66,812, forward strand.
TAATCCTTTCTAGCCTAAATTATTATTTTTACTAAGAAAACTAAATTTCGAAGAAAACCAATTTAGAGGTGCTTCATTAGTAGAAGCAGATTATACGGATGATGACAAATGGCATTACTGGGTTGGAAAGATTTAAAAGCTGCGTAACTTCATTACCTACACGCACCCCATTTTTAAGCTCAAACACGCGAAACGTAATTACACGAATATACAAGCGACATCAATCGTAATAAATGCAGTACGTCTTGCATGAAAATCATCATTACACCGGGGGGAAATATCAAACCGGTGCCCCCTAAATACGGATATAATAAACAGCAGATGTTTAACCCGTTGAACGATCTGCAAATGTTTGCATAAAATTATATTCGTTAGTTGATGATTTCAAGCGACAGCGTTGTTCACGTCCGAATGCTCCTGCAACATATCCGAGCTGCCAAGCGGCACTACGGATTTTCGAGCCGAAATTCGGCCCGGATTTAGCCTGTAAGGTATTTGCGTTTCCTACTGGGACACCGTGTATATTCCCAATTGGTTATGCCAGCGATGATTACTCGAACCGAAAAACGAGCTGGGATGGCGCCGTGCGTTTGTAAACAAACTAATTTTCGCGGTACGGACTCAAAGCGGTGGCGTACCAGCCCGAAGTGCGACGTGTCGAATAACCAAATACCGAGCCTTTTAACTGGATGAACCAGAGCAGGGCGCGAAAACTCGATACCAGGACGGAAAGGCCGTGATTCTGTGTACCAAAACGATGAAGCACGGCCACGCATCGTCGCGCCAATTACGATTTCCTAGAATAAAACGGGCGCGATGGGCGGTCCGCAGCGCATTGAAAACACCGCCACCGATTTTTGAGATAGTCCTGCACTCGGATTTTTTACCCACGAACATTTTCGATACGTTTCACCTACTGGCGCAACGTGCCAGTGATTATTTCTGAGTCGATCCTCGCGTTGGCGAAGGTCGAACATTGGGGATGAAAGAGGATGTGTTCAAGGACGCCGTTATGTAGGGTACAATCATGGAGGTGATGCTTGTCTCGTCGAATGCTGTAATTGCTACACTAAAAACATTCAGAATTCATAAACTCCTTTACTTCTTGCTCCGTATATGTTCAATAATTTGTTAGAAGCGCCTTAAAGGGTAATTTTTGTGCGTGAATTCGCCTTAGTCCTTTTGTTGGATTAAGGATCTTGAATGTTTATCCTTCTCTGCGGCGTGAGGTCCTTAACATTAGAACTATCGAACCAGTTGTAATGGCGAGTCAGTAATTTCTTTTAAAAAATCGTAGCGCTTTATAACGATGCATTTTCTGAGATTTTTCATGTTTTTCGCGCAGTACTTTGATCATCATATTGATTTATCAAAGTTTTCTTTTGCTTTCTTTTTTTTTAAATATGTACATGGTGTTCTAAATATGCCTCGAAAGTGGCTGGTAGTTGTGGCGTAAATGGTATCGTTTTTTCTAAAGTTTTATTTTTCCATCTTTCGCTTCTCTATTCAGCCATCCAAATTTCTTCACCGTCTATTTCCCCATTAAATTTGTATTGTTACAATAATACCATGGATAGAAATAGTAATAGTTTGATTTTTAAATTTGCATTTAATTTGCATAACCTTTAATATTATAACGACCACGCAACCAGTAGTGGAAATAACGACACCTTTAAAGCCTCCATACAACAAAAGAAGATTATGGAGGATTTACACACAAAACTAGATTTTTAAAACCCCTTCTAACGATACTAATTCAGAATTCAGTTCACTCTACGAATTAAAGACACTAGAATCGTAAAAATCGTGGCACGAACATACACAAATCAGTAAAGTACAACCATGAGACCATAATGAACAGTGCATTTCTAAGCGATATGCGAATATGAATTACGATATAATAAATCACGTTTTTCACCAGCACCATCCCTCTAGACAAGATAATCCTGCACTGGCCTCCATTCGCGCGATTTTGTAAAGGCCCGCGATAAAAGGAGGGTAATAAAATCACCCGAAAGCGCTCAAATCGAACGATACCGTGCATTCGAGCACCCCGGGCTAGTTTCGAGACAGTTAACGCGAGCATTTGGACATCGAGCCGATCGATTTTCACTTTTCCAAATTTCCCCACGGATGCGCGGCCTTTTTGCCAGTCCTGGACACCCCACGCCGGATACATTTTTAACGGAAGCTTTGTTCGTTCTCGTGCTTACAACATTGTCCCTCCTGTGTCCCATCGAGAGCACCGATTCGGTCGCCACGCTTGGTTAACGGTCTTTCGGGCCCTAGAACCTCTTCCCTCTACCTTTTTATCCGAAGACATCGTCACGCGCGTTGACACACGGAGTGCCTCATTCCCGATGAGTACATCTCCATAGAGAGTACATCCACCATGGAAAATTCCCCCTTTGGGGCGGCCGCGATCCGTGTCTGATTTGCCGAATGAATAAATAAAGTTGTCCCCGCTGAAAACCTACGTAACGGGACGAGCATCCACAAGTATCGTTTTTGATATGCATTCACAAGGGTGGAGGTTAACAAGCGCATAGGCAATCTCTTCCTTCTTTGCTACGCGCGAGTAGGGGGGAGGGGGTTGAGGATGTATAGAAATGTGGAGCTAATTTTTTAATGATGATCTGGGAAGATAAGGTAATGAATATGAGGCCTATTGGAGATGGTTGACAAAACTGAGTAAAGTGGATATCGATATAATATATTGACACTGCTTTATAAAAACGTAAGGGGAATTAGAGTGGTGAAATATAAGGAAATGATGGACTTATTACGATATGTACCCCCGAAGGACCAGGATTTCTTCAAATTCCTCCCACATACGTAAAATCTAGATGAGCAGTAAATTGTTATGTAATTTATATATTTGGATTATCTGAATTGCATAAATTGTATGTTTGAGAAGTAGTAAAGAAATGTAAAAAGAGTATTGTTTTTTCAATTTGAAGGATTTTAAATTATATCGAATGGACTAGGGCTCTTTCAAATTCTATAATAAATCTAGTTGTTAATTTTGAAAGCGGCTTAACTCTTCTTGTGGCAAAAATACACTCCGCTTAACGATTGCTATCATTTTAATAGGAATTGTAAATTTAACTTTCTTAGATACACTTAATCGGTGTAACACACTGATATTCTATACGTATATTTTTAATTACATCGATACGCAAACTCTTAATTGTCTTGATTTAAATATAAATGGACTTAGGTCACTTTCAAAATAAACATTTTATTTTATATCTCTGGTTTATATATCTGTATATGTATCTCTGTATGTAGGTATGTACTCCGCAACATATATAATTTTTTTTATAGTTGTATGTTTATGGATTATATTTATAGGTATTACTCACTATGTAAATTACGTAGCGTACTTCTACAAGACGGTGGTCAAATAATCTAACATGAAACACAAAACAATGTGAAAGAGGTGTGCAAAAATCTTCTAAAAGATGAAAGACTTAGGTATATAGATATTCTGATACTAGTTAACATTCTACCTGTGTACGCGTAGCACTTAAAGTGCCTAGTTCTTTAATCTTTAATTAAAATAAATACAAGGCCAGGCCGTCGCGCAGAATAAACCTCTGACGCTCGCTGCTAACAGCGCAAACGAGGTTCAACGCGCAAGTCTTTCTCGTTTAAAAAAATGCAAAGACTGTTGTCGACATTACACGTACATAGTCATACGAACGTTTCCTGTACCAACTGCGCGGCCTGCTTCAAAGTAAAGGCTGCGCTTTAAAGACCTTTACCAAGGTCCGCACTGAGGCTGAGGCTGGATAAAATCAGCTTGGTCACACTTTTTGAAAAACAAAAGCTGCATTGCTTACGCTCCAGACACTCTACCCTTTCAGCTCGCTCGTAAAATTCATCCTGAAGGCCATCAAACTCTCAGCTTATTTCGCAGAATAAGAAATCAGGATCTTAAAATGCTTAAGGTAAAGAACCCACCATTGGATTATCGATCAAAAGCAAGACAGAAAATTCCACGTTACTAACCAGTGCAATCACTTTTCCAAGAACAGTGCGCCTCCTAAATTGCAAAACCTTGAATAACAAGAATGAGACAGGCAAAATGTTCGACTTTCGACCAGACTCCTTCCCGAACAAAACATTGATCTTCAGCACCGCTCGTATAACATACACGAACCATTCGCAATAAACGACAACATCCTGCGCAGAGGAAAACCCACGATATAATCCCAAGACAGGGAAAACTTATCGTTGCTTCCACTTCAACGCAACGATCGAGCGGTACACCTTACTACGCGATGTACTTTATTCGTCGGGTGCATTCTGTCGGCAGAATGAGGAAAAAAAATCCATGACGCACGTCTCGTACATTTCCCTTGTCGGACAGACCCGAGCAAATGACATTTCGGGCCTTGGTCGGAGAATTCTGCAAAAAAAAGGGGGAGGGGGAGCGGAAGGATCGAGAGGGGGAATAAAGCTACACGGGCGAGCGTGTAACCGGATTGAAATCACGAAAGATCAAAGAACTCGAACGGCGGAATGGTGAACGCTGCGTCGAGCTGATAGGCCCAATCAGGACGCGGACAGATAACCGGATTCCCGCTGGATATGTGCTGCTCTTGGTTCATGTGCGTGCACATATCTCATTGGAACATCCATCGGATACGCGCGGCGCATACTGCACGCTGATTTAGGTTCACCATATGTACGCAGCGCTGGACAGATGGGTATTCGTCTTTCCTTCGGGCCGCGCACGATTCTGATAACGGCTCTTACTGCCATCGTGAACGAGTCCCACCTGTAGGTCGCGATGTACCAGGTAGCACACCTCTCGGACAGGCTGTTATAAATGAGCCGTTTATTTTGAAAGTGGCCTAAGTCCATTTGTCAATTGTTTCTTGTTGCCCGCAATTGCTTGTACAACTTGAAATTGGCTGTCGTAAGCAACGTTGGACACATGAGTTTTCGTAGTTGGTTCAAAGGTTGAAACTATTACTTTGAAAGTGGCTTTATATAATGTAATATAATGTTCAAGATTATTATAATGTTATCGAAAAGTGCCGGAAAGGTAATGACTTTCTTTTGAATGAAACGAGACGAGAGATTTTATGTCAACGAAATTTTTGGAGGGCGCAGTTTTTGAAAGGGTAAAGAATTCTAACGGAGAAAGTATCAATTGATTGAAAATGTGCTGGATGCGTTTTTTCGTTAACGAGTATGGGAGAAAATACATCGCGCGTGATGAAACGCGTAACAAGAAGTACCGAGAAAGAGAAAAATACAGTGCAAATGTTTTTGAATTTCGGTGGTTGAAGCGCCCGTTTTTGTAACGTCCGTGGGGTGAGAAGAAAAAAGGTTCTCGTGGGAATTGCGGCACAGGTGTCCATATATCCAATAAATGACACGGATCGTTAATATGAAAATATTGTGGACCACGGATGTCCCAGGGCAAATTTACGCAGGTAATTTTTAAACACGTTTATCGAGCCAAATTAACCATCGAGTTTTCAAATACGCCCGGTAATTTCCTTAGAGGGTTTAATTTTAAAATTCACTTGAGGAGTACTTTAGCTTATTTTATGAGCTTTGAGGAGTATTTTATATTGAATGCTATTTAATGCTGCGTAATGATTGGAACATACAATGTTTTTCAATTTGCAAATTTCTTTTTTGCGATTTTTACAAAAATTTCTCTATGATTTTTGGAACACCGATGATGTTCTACTCTACATGACACTTCTTAATCGTATAATCAGTATTACAAAGTACGATAAAATGTGATATACCGCAAAATACGTATCAAAACTCATCGATTTATCAAACAGTGTAGTTGACCAATTGCCAATAAAATAGGATTATACTAGTATGAAAATATTTTTAAATACTCATTCGATAAGCTTAGCGTCATTTGAAGTTTAAACGATTATAGAACAGAGTATTTAGTATAAAACCGTGTTTTATTGCCACAAACCACCTTTTTTTGGGTTGCAGCATAAAGTTAAGATTACACCGACACAAGTACACTCGCATTATCGTATTTCCATTCTTACGAGTCATAAGAATATAAAGATCGAACAATAAGGCTGAGATTATCAATCCAATCGGTATAATATTCGAGATACTGGAAAAGAATATGCAAGTGGAAAACCCAGAAAAGTGGAGCATGTCATACCGACTGCTGAAATCGAAAGCAATCCAACCTCATCGATTGAAAAAATTACGAACAATCACGGATACTCGTGGTCGAGTGTTCCAGAGAATCTCAAAAAAATCCTGAAGCTGCCTGCGATGGGCAGATGGATAGCGCACGACCATAAAAAAACAACATTCTCTTCCGGTACCCCTAATAATCTCACGTATCTCCCCATACGCATATTAACGCCTAACCAAATCTGTGCATACGTAAAAACATCAAACCACATACCAGCGCGAAAGGCTTTGCCCAATACCGTAAGCGCAGTATTCCCTCCATGAGAATTATCTCGGTTGGAAAAACGTCCAGGCCGATACGGTGGACGTGGGTGGCGCATAGATACGGACGTCCGGCATGTCTTTTCGCCGTTGCCGTGGTAAAGTGTGGAAATGGCTTTTCGAGGGTCGGTTTCGAACGTGGCGGCCAAGAGGTCGACGATCGCGATAAGGGGCGGGGAAGCATAAAGGGCGAGCCTCGCACGAGGCACAAAGATCCCCAGGATAAGCGCCCCACGGCGCCGTTATTGCATCTCCGGACGGATTTCTCTACCTATCCCCTCGCCGCCCCTCCCCCATCCTCTCTCCCTTTGACCCCCGCGCCTCTCGCCTCTCTTTATCTCTCCGCTCTGCGCGGACATATGCAAGGGGAGGCAACCGTCTATTGAATTTTCATGACGTATACGCAGGACCTAAGTGACTCAATCTCAGCGAGGATCCAGGAAGTCGTTGTCACCGCCGTTATGTCGGTCCTCTAGCCGGCCGGCGTGCGAGACAATGGCTCCGTCGCCCATTTGTTTGCTCTGCGGAAGTAACGGTATGCACAAGCCCGTGTACACCGCGATATAATGCGCGGCAAAAGAAAGCCGGCATGGCGATCTCTGGCGCGGATCTGTCGATATTTGGAATTGCGCCGACATCCACCTTGCGCAGTATGCCGCTGCGATGGCGAATGAAGTTCGAGGAGAATCTTGAGGCGGGTTGTTAATGAAATAAGCGGTTTTACTTTGAAAGTGGTTCACGCTCGTCTGTGAGTTATTTTTCGCTGGCTGTGGTAAGGTGTACAGCATTGAGTTAGTTGTCATAAGCAATATTTTGCAATTGAATATGTTATATGGAGGATACGATGATTATCGATGCATCAATTTTGGCGGTTATTTGGATAATTAAAAACATTACTTTGACGGTGGCCTGAATCGAATTAGATCAAGAAAATAGAAGGACGTGATGGACTTATTACGATATATACCACAGGAGCACCAGGATTTCTCCAAATTCCTTCCGCATATACAAAGTGTTAGTGAGCAGTAAATTGTTATGTAATTTATATAGTTAGATTTCCTGAATTGCATTAATTGTATTTTTAAAGTGTGGTAAAGAAGTATAAAAAAAAATATAGTATTGTTTTTTTAATTTGAAGCATTTAACATGACGTCGAATGGACGTGGGCTCTTTTAAATTTTATCGTAAATTTAGTTCTTAATTTAATTCTCTTAGATACACTTAAGCGATGTAAAACATTGTCATTCTATACGTATATTTTTAATTTCATCGAAACGCAAACTCTTAAACATCCCGATTTGAATATAAATGGACTTAGGTCCTTTTCAAAATAAACGGTTCAAATATTCTAAATGCAAACAACCGGATGGAGAATTAAAAAATGAGAATGTGGGGATAAGGTGCTTTGCACGAGCAAAGAAACAGTATAAGTTTTTAGATTGTAGAGATAAGCAAGGAGGTTAGGTATGCGCATATCTTAAAAGATTAGTTATCATCCGTTATCAAATTTCTTCCACGCTTCTGAATGGATATTATATCGATAATCTCTTTGCTCTATCAAAGTACGCATGTGTTTTTTTACGCATTCTGATTCTGACGCTCTGGCAGAACGATAAGTTATCCGCAGTGCATAATCCCGCGTGTGTCACCTATCGCACGTAATTTTTTTTATAAAAGGGATCCTTTCGTTAGCGTATTAACCATCTTACCCATCTCGCGTCAATTTTGATGGATTTTACCAATACAATATCCCCTTATGCTTTTACCTTCCTCTTGCATAGACTCATATATAGTATTGCGATGTATTGTGAGACCTTGTCGGAGAATTTATTCCATTTTTTTCGTCTTCATCCAGTCTTCAGGGGCGTGACCCACGTCGGGAGGTCGTTCGCCCTTACTCGACGAAAATTGATCGCGTGAAAGGGCCAGAATATCTCGGACACCTGGTCCTCTGATTTGCTTATGTGAGGAGAAGAATATAGGCGAGTGGATAGACGGCTTCGAGACGCTCTCGTGTACTGCTGTTTCCTTTTTTAACTCTTCGATCTGCCGTCGCAATCGTCTACCACGTGGCTCTCCGTTCTATCGTCTCACTCTACGACCAGTTTATTAGAACTTGGATGCTTGTATCAGTCCAATAGTTTATTAGAACTGTTATTGCTTATATCTTACTAAATGTCAAGTAACCTCAATCTCCATATTAGATCGTGAATATGTGGGAAAATTCTGAATCGCACGATATGCGATGAAATAAGAAAGCGTTGCCTTGAATTTGATCCGAGTTTTTCTTGGCGGACAATCTGAGTTTCTAATTTTCTATTTCCATCTGCAGTATTATCAGAGTTCTCTTTTGAGAACGAATGTCTGTATGCCGTTTCCTTCGCTCCTAATCGTTTAATGTATTTTATGTAAAGTAAATATCATCCCTCCCTAAGTAAACGTAACCCTTCGAAAGAGGCTCAGTGGCAATGAACTAGATTTTATCTCGCGTTATCTAAATAAACGTACTTACTGTACCATGCAGTGTACAGCCAGAATCATCTCCTTCCACGTTGTAAAAATCACCCTCCCTCGTGGAATCGCCTTTGATTATCGGTGCCCCCAATTTGGCGGATTTTCATCGTATTAAATAGCAGGACAACGTGCTGGCTGTTATTCTATTTGCATGTGTATACGTAACGGCGGCCCAGAAGTGCGTTTAACGAAGCGAAAGTAACGGGATTACTTTCGTCGTCGCGAGTCGTTAAGCTCGGGACGTCTCACAAGCCGCCATCGATCCACGGCTGCTGGCATCGTCGTCCTGGCGTCGAAGGTGCGTTCGGTGGTTTTGGGCAGGAACAATTGGAAGCAGCCTAGAGTGGCATCGCTCTGAACCGCGATTGTGTATTCTTAGCGCTGAGAGGATTAACACTAAACGTACCAAGATGTAACGAACGAGCGCATTTTTCTAGAACAATGACCAGTAGATCCACGGAATCTTTTTATTGCCGATTGAATTACTGTAATTGAACAGATTAATTGCTTTATTACTAGAGCGGGAAAAAGTGCATTATTATGTTTCAGTAATATTAGATAGTATATGAAGAGAAATGAGCATATAAACAGATACTGAAGTGAGAATGACAGAAAAATAATGGGTATTGAAATAAAGGAATAGTTGTATGTATGTAGGGATATGACGTCATACCGCCTGTGTGGCGATATTGGGTTATAATCTTTCTCCGTCGATTTGGCAGAGTTTTAGTAGCTGGCTCGTAAAATTTACTTGGTTAAAAAAAATAAAATACAATATTCAATTAGTTTTTTTGTCACGTCGTCATGTATTCGAACATTTTTTCTGCTGAATAATGCTGTGTAGATCTAAAGTTATATGGTTTAATATCTGGTCTATATGAGGGGTCTTGTAAAAAAAGTGTTTCCGATTCCATTTTTAAAAGATACTCGCATATATCCATTCGATCGCCTAGATACTCCTCGCGTAGTTCGTGCGGCATCCATCTGCCCTCTCTCCACACCTCCTCGATTTCTTTAAGATTCTCTAGAACACTCTACCCGAGATTGTTCACAATTCTTTCAATCCATAAGGTTGGATCGCTTTCGATTTCAACAGTCACTATGGCATCGTCCACTTTCCTAGGTCTTCCACTTCCAGCGCTATTTTTCAAATCAAAATTTCCCGATCGAAATTTCTTGCACCATCTTCAACACTTGCGAGCATCCAAATAATCGCCAAGTACAGCACAAATATTTTTGGTGACAGTTGCTGCAATCTGTTTTTTTTCAAAAAATGATAAAACATCAAATTTCCAATAAATTCCTCGCTTGGTAGAAATTGATTCACCGTAAATCGGGGCACAATATTCTAATTTTACAAATCACAATGTACACCTGATAAATAACGTCACCGGAATAACACAAAATGTGTCTTCATAAGGCAGTAGTCAAAACGCAACTAATCTCCGAAACTGATCAACGAAGAAAACGGCTTTTCTGGTGGCCCTAATATTATACATTCCCGTAGCCGTGGATCGTCGTTTTCCCGGTATTTCAGAGGTGTAAAGGCAAAGGAGAGAGGCGGGCATTTCACAAAGGAACACCCGCTATTCCAGCCGCAATACACCAGATGAGCGATAAAGGATTGGTTTCGGCTTAACTGCGTTTTCCGCCTTAATCCATTAGCGCTCACGAAACCGTTTTCTCCGCCTCGGCTTGATCACGCGAGTCGGCCGGCGACTCGAGGGCATTAAGCTCTCGAGGAAGCCCTCGAGGAAATCGAAAATATCCGAGACACTCGCCGCTCGCGAACCTAAACCCTCTGTAGGGATACTCTATCGAGAGAATCGCCCTTGATTTTCTGCCCCATCGGAATTTCCCAGATTGAACGCAACCAACGTTTGCTTCGTGTGTACTGTTGTCAAAGGCAGTTGATTGCACCGCGGAAAATAGAAGTGATTATTGGTAAAGCGGCAATGGTTGAAGAAGTTAAACTTCCGATAACAATAAACGTGCTGGCTGCTTTGATCGTCTATTAACGAGTTTATCCTTGCGAGTGATATGGATAACGAAACTGCCGGAGAATCCAAGCGGTTATATCGACCTTTGATGATCTTCCGTGTTACTCGATGTTAGTGAGAGTTTCATGTGTTCGTGTGTTTAGGAATTACTCTCGCTAAGTTTTTTTTATATATGTATGAACGTACGTATGTATACATGTATATATGTATATAACGTGTGTGGGAAGTGAAAGTTTCGAAAACGAGACTGAGTCATCTTGTTATGATCCGAGTATAGCGTTTTTAAAAATGCAAGCGTGGGAAGTTTGTTTTTAAGGTTTAGTCGATAGTATGTGTCAAGAACGTGTGAATACGTGTGGTTTGTTGTTACTTCATTTTCAGTACCGATTGATAAGGTCACTTTGGCCTAGGGCCTGCTGTTTAAAGTAGGTTCTAAACCAGTAGAACTACAGTATATATGTATCACATGGAAAAACCAGTGGTGATGGGGCGGGAATGCGTGTGGTTTTGAGTGTGGCGTATGTCCAAAGCGTGTGAAGTATTTGGCGGCCCGGAGAGGGCAATCGCGGGTGAAGAGTCGGTCAGAAGAGTCGAATATTGAGAATCGAAGATAAAGGTTCGTGTGCAGAGAGTCGTGCGTAGATAATCAGCGAATAGTGGCGACGATTTGTAAGTGCCGAAGAGTCATTTATACCGTGTCAAAATGTTGTTCATTTAGTCGATGTATCATTATTCTTTTTTTTTACTTAATTAATTAATATACTCAGCAAATAATAGCCTAAATCGACTAGGAAACCATCGAGGAAAAACGAAAAATATCCTTTATTAACGTCTTTATATGTAGAATCTTATTAAAATACAAAGCTAGAAAAACTAAAATCTATTTAAACAACGAAATACAATATACCATAAAGTACAGTTATTAGATAGAAAAAAAGGTAATGATGGTATAACTAAATTGTAGGAGACTTACGTATAGAAAAACGAAAAGTAGCTGAAATTCAATCATCGTACATATTTCATGTGGGATAATTTTCAACTACATAAGGAACAAGAACATAGTTCGTGTGTCATAAAATCAAAACAGAACGTCCAAATCCGACGAGCCCGTGTCACATGTTGATAACGTGTAGTTAGTATCGAGTGAAACATACACATGACATTTCTCAAAGGTTAAATGTCTTAACAAAAAGCATTTTTTTTCATCGACGGTTTCCTGCTGGATTTAGATCATTATCCCTTGGTATATTCAAGATTCCTAGCATATCACATTGGAATTAAGTACATTAATTCTCACTTGTATATATATATGTATATACATAAATACATATTAGTGTACTATTTATAATATTGCAAGGTGTGATTTCATAACCAATGTACATACATTATATGCAAAGCACGCGATTAAAGTCCTCGATAGCCAGAAGATTTTTAAAAACACGTGTATCGAATTACTGCATTATTTGCCGCGTCTAAGGTGTTACAGTCGACGTAAATGGGTATCGTCTCGATGGACTTAATGACCGCACGCGCGTTACGGGGTGTGGCCAAAGGAAGACATTTGAGCTATCGTCGGTATATTTTCCGCGTATAATCCAGGGAAATGGCCAATCACGGCAGCTCGGCAATCTGCCTTCAGAACTTACGATCGTATCACGAGATTGTCAAGCGGCTAAAGAGTGTAAATGGGTTCCTAGCGTCTCCTTCCACGGCCGACTACGATCCACTTTCGTGTTCCAAGGCGGTAACTCCCCGCAAATCGTCGGAATAAATCTTCCTCCTGCGTTGCGGCTGGACACTATCGCTTACAATTAACTCCCATAAAATTTTACACTGCCAGGTATCGCATCGTACGCGAAATAAAAACGTCGAGGGCCGACTTCTTAACTTGCACCCGCCACGCCTTCCGCTTCCTCGCGCCGCCCCTCCCCTCGCCGAAATCGTATTGCTCGGTCCTCGCTCGATAATTAGCTGCAGATTATCTACCCGCTGCTCTAAATCGCCTTTACACGGCCCACCTGTGCACACGATAATTTCTCGAAAATTCTATATCGAAACAACTCGTGCAACTTCTTTGCAAATGTAGGCGTAACAAGATTTAAGAATAAGTTGAACAAATGGTCTGTGCGAATAATTATAAATCCTAGATGGATAATTGTAAATCCTAGTTGACGACGTTTCGACTCTATTGTCGATCATCCACAGGTATATGAACCTAAAGAATTAGAATACTTACAGTTATGATAAGTCTTGTATGAGACAATTGTTGATTGTTGTGGTGTAGGTAATTTGCGTTGTAATGTAGGTAAATTTATAATATTTATTGTGATTTAATTACAGCGTAATTCACTTATACACACACAAGAATAAAGGATTTTTCCATTTAAAATTTATCACTACATCACATTTATCAATATATCAGTAATTATTGTAATTCTTTGGGGTAATATAACCGATGATGACCCACAACAGAGTAACATTGTCGTAAACTATTCATTAGTTTTTTCACATATAACAGCTTGCAAAGATCATTTGTTTAATTTATATACAATTTCGAGGTAGAGGATAATCAGGAGTAATTGTAGCTAAGATTTAAGGATCACAACTTTCAACAAATTCATAACGATTTGTCAAATTTTCAGGACATTAGTACACGATAAATTGAGCGAGAAGGATCTAGCGCTCCAATGCGAATTCGACGTTTTCTCATTATTTCTTCGTACGGTCATATGCGTTTTAATAATCCCCTTCGATCTGAACGGTGCGTTTCATAAACCACACAGGTATCTCAGGGAGTCGCGTGCAAGTGGCGCATGCGGCACAACCGTAGCGCATAACGTAGCGCGAGGATACACGCCAGTAATTAAGCGTAACTCGAAAAATATGTCCCGACCAATTTATGAAATTGCGCTAACCGCGGCGGTATTTCATAAGGAAAAAGGAAAAACGCGTAAACTGTCCGTGACCGGCTATGTGCCTCTTGTTCAAGTTCCGCTTTGGAGGAAGTTGAAGATATTCCCGTCGCACTTGGGCTGATTTTTTGTGGGAATATATTTGTAAATAAATTGTTCCTTGCTTTCTCGACTCATTAGTGGGCTGGATATTTATTCAGTAATGAATCCTGATAGTACCTCGTGCGATGAATTATTCGTGATTTATTAAATGGTAACTAAACTAATTGTGCGCGATTTTTGTATTAAGCTCGTGGATCCTGTGTGTGTGTGTGTGTGTGTGTACAACCGAGGAATGAGTAAAAGCAATGGATAAAACGATCTTTTCATGTCAAGTAGATGTAAAATTATATGACGCGCGTCGATCAATTTAGAAAAACAAATTATAAGGACGTCCTTATCACCTTGCTGTCGACATGACGTTTTTAAACGTCCAAACTATATGTTGCGTTTATCAGAATGAGAATGTTACATGTTAAATTAAAAACCTCTCACTTAAGCATAAAGTATTGTCGAAAAACTGTAATAATGATGAGCACGCAGTGGTGTTCGAAACGTCGTCATTTTCTAACAAAATTCTCGGCACGTTGGTAATATACAAGTTTACAATTCTTTTTTTAAGTTTGACATCTTCGTGACAAGCATAATATTGACTTTTTTATATCCTCTATCCTATTCCTAATTTCATTATTTCATTAATTAAAATATTAACCAAAAGTGCTAACAGAATAAAAAAAGTTTTTTTCGACACCGGTTCTAATTAAAAATGATAAACAATCGTGTTCAGAGCCTTTTGACCGTAAATTTCGGATAGCATTTTCAAATACCAAGCCAAATATAAAACGTCCATATTCAGCAAAACAAGCTCAAATATCTCATCGATAAATTAGTCATTACCCTTCAATTCAACTTTCATTAAATAAATTAAAGAAGAAATTAAAGAGGAATCTATTGGGTTGTTCAGAAAGTAATTTCGTTTTTTCCCGTCAGAGGACTTAATTACGTTTTTTCGAAACCAACTTCACACTTAAGCCGCATAACCATTATATGTCTTGAGAGCTGATATTGCAAGGCTTGTGT
>JBCFXI010001026.1:0-81798 GCA_038496175.1 Ampulex compressa
TATATATATATACATATATACATATATATCGAAATGTATGTATATTGAATATTTTATCAATATATGTAAATGCTGCGTTATGAAGAGATTACTATTTGTTAGTGCATAAACTGAAATCTTGATTTAATACAGCATCGTAGTTCCGTGATAACACTTAAGATAAGATACTTCATATTTAATAAAATATTATATTTGTACAAAATTCGAAACGCTTTTCACAGTCCTGTCGCACAGCTACAATTTATCCCTCTATTTTTCTCACCATGCACCAGAGCTCGTGCGACAACCAACAATTCTATGTATAAATAAAAAAATGTATATCACAATTCAGGGTTTCCTTCCAGTCATACGCATATTTCTCCATAGCACAATTCTACTGTGTGTCTCTTTCTCTCTATCACTACTAATGCTAATCTAATCGATTCATGGATCCCGAATAGATTAATATTGACTACAGTGACCGTATTACCGTAAATCCTTTAATCCAGTTCCCTCTTCTTCGTTAGCGCACGGTAGCAATTATTCGTCACTTGTCGATTTTACATTATAAAAGGACGATCGGAGGCCCGACGCTCCTTTCGCACGGCCCGGCCATCTCATTAAACAGTTTCTCGGCTGATGCCACTTTTCATGTATCGATTATCGATTATGTTAATCTGATCTATTAACGGCTCGCGAATACATCGGTGTTCCGGTGGTTGGCTTTCGAAATTCCCCATTCCGTTTCACGAAATACGCATTAGAATTCCGGGCACCTGTGCGCGACAGGGTATCCGGGACTTCAGGTACGGGCCATCACGCGTTAGCATTAAATACCGGCGCATTCGTCGGCAGTAATCAGCAGGCTTTCACGTCGCTCACTTTACTCGTCTTCCCCCCCCCCCCTCCCCTCCTTTTTTTCGCCCATCGAACGCATAAAAGCGCATCCGACAATTGTGTTCCTTATCGGATTACGGGTAAATAAAAGCGGCGCTGGGGGTCGCGGCTGATAATTCGCCGTGCGATCCGTCAGCACTCGGTTCATTGGGCTTCGATTTTCCGCTTTCCCCCCGGCGCGCTTTACGCGTGGCCCACATTGCGGTCCATCTGCGCGCGACAGCTTATCGTGAACTTCCAACGTCCGTCAAACATCGTTCTATGTAACGGTTATGCGAAGGTTCCTACCCTCGTTTCCGCCTTTGGTTCTTTCGCCGGCCGCCATGAGCCTCGGAGCTCTTGGCCAAGGCTGGAGATTATGCGCGGTGCTGTGTTTCTGCAGGACGATGTTCGACGTGGACTGCTCGTTAGTGATGTTACACCAAGGTCGGTACCTGCTGATGCCGTGCGCTATGGAATTATTAGGAAAGAACAAGTAGAAGGTCGCTAAGGAATAATTAGGAGAGAAGAAGAATAATTAGGAGAGAGAAGTGGGGAAAAGGAATGTTGTTTTTTTTCGTTGACCGGTTTCGGGGATTAGTTACGTTTTGAGTAATAGCCTTTGAAGACGTGCTTCATGTTATTTCGGTGACTTTATTTGTCAGCAGTGTATTGTGATTCGTAAAATTAGAATTGCGTGCTCCGATTTACAATGAATCGCTTTTTACCAAGGGAAGAATTTATGCGAAATTTGATGCTTTATTATTTTTTGAAAAAGGAGACCGCGACAAGTGCTATTAAAAACATTTGCGCTGTACTTAGCGATTATTTGGATGTTCGCAAGGGTCAAGGATGGTTCGAGAAATTTTGATCGGGGGATTTTGATTTGGAAAATAGCCTTGGAGGTGGAAGACCTAGAAAAGTGGATAATGTCATACTGACTGCTGAAATCGAAAGCGATCTAACTTTATCGTTCGAAAATCATGGTCGCGCGTTCAAGAGAATCTTTAAAAAATCGAAAAGACGTAGAGAGAGGGCAGATGGATATGCACGAACTGCGCGAGAAGCATCTAAACAATCGCATAAACACGAACGAGCATCTTTTAAAAATAGAATCAAAACCACCCTTTTTGCAAAACTCGGGACAAAAAATGAATCCTGTACTCGAATCAAGGGCGCAAAAAACAATGGTTGTCGAAGAATCAAGTAACTGTACCAACCCTCAAACTCCCTTTCACAACAAAAAAAAGTCTCTTTCTCCTTTCAACAAAATTCTAATTTTACAAATCACAATACACTCCTAACAAACTAAGTGACCAAAGTAACACAAAATACTTCTTCAAAGGGTAGTAGTCAAAACATAACTAATCCCCAAAACAGGTCAACAAAAAAAAAGAAATTCTTTTCCAATGCACCTAAAATATCCCTAGTATATTCATTGGTATAAATAAGAAATAGACCTCGATCCTTATAGACAAATATATCCTCATAGATAAATATATCAAAATTATCTTTATCCGGGGTCACGGCCAGCATCCGACTACGAAGTACAAAATAGTCCTCCCAGGAACAAACTTCTGCGCCTCGTACAAATCGTCGAGGCAGTACGAGAGCATGGGGAACGAAGGAGTGGGAGGGCGCATCACGTCAAGCCCTAATTACAGATAATCAATTTCGCCGATGACATCTTCGAGCCTGAACGGCTTTAATTAGAATCACGGATCCTCCTTTCCACCTCTGGTACGTATCCATAGGGGTGCGAGCCCGTGACCCCGACCAATCCCGGCCAGCATAAATATTTGGCACGCCGGATGACGTACGGGGATTGCAAATAAACCCCTTTGATCGGCCGCTTACGCGCCCATCGATCGGCGTGCTCTACTCGATAAAATTCTCCGGAGCATTCGACGAGCCCCACCGCCGTTTTCCATATCGATCGACGTATTTTTCATTAAACACGAGATCCCAGAAGCGCCGATTTTGCCAGGCCACGAGGCGCGTTGCGCTCTTATCGCCATCCTCTGCGCTCGGTATTAATCCTTCGCAGTCGAAGACATTTTATCTGCTTTTCGCTGACAAGCTCAGCTTGCGGGTTTTGGGGGCCTGCCGTGATAAGATGTGTACGTACTGTGCATAATTGTTACATTAATGATTATTAATGTACAATGGAGTTTCATTGTTCGAATTGGTTAATAAAGATGTAAAGGCTTGGCAGTTATAGGAGGCATTCACATTTGTGTGGTATGCAAGGTTTTTAAGCCGCGGCGTTTACCTGAGATGGAAACAATCAAAGATGGAAAATATGGAAAATAAATACAGGAATAATAAATGAAGATAAGAATAACCGGATATAATAAAGATAGGATAATAAGGAATAGGAAATAGGAAAATAAGGGAAAATTCCTAAGGACAGTGGAGGAGAACAGCGATGATTTTAGTATATAAGGCAGCATAGTATATAGGCATAAGTTTAGTTTTTAGTTTTGAGATTGTGAGTTTTAAGGGAGGTTTTAGAGAAGGTTTTAGAGAGAGAGTTTGAGTTGCGAGTTTTAGAGTAGTATTGTGAAGAAGTACGACGTGAAGATTAGTCAAGAAATACGACGCCCAATTTTATTCCAAACCCACACTCTCATTCGTCTGCCAAATAGTTTTAACAGTCTGTGTATCTATTTCAACCCTTTTTTTATAAACTATATTTTTACCAACACACTTTACTGCATTTTTGGCCTCTATTATCCAGGCACTGTTGATGCGGTGAATCTATAGGACTGAAAACGACGCTAGATATATTAATTGTTAAATATTATCTCGTTGAAATTGTTTTCTAAGCTCTTTTTATACTGCAACTATGTTCTCTGTGTTCCAGTAAGACTTGGAGGATAAAATTCCCTTCTTTATAGCTTAGTTTTTATGCATTTGCTGTGTAAGTCGATCACACGTCAAAATAATAAAAAGACTTTGGTAGTTATTACTGTACATTATTAAACATCGACATCTGGAATGTCAATATTTGAGGAGGACAGTAATTTTAATGATTGTTCTTTCATTTAAAATTTGTTCAACAAAGCAAATAGTTTTCCATGCATATTACATATTAAAAACATATCTCCGGAAAAGTTTATTTGTTGGTAATTCCGTTTTTTCTGAATGTGACATTACATTTATGCCTTGCTTACGCTCGTGAAATTTGTTTTCCATATTTTGTCCGCGCTCTTTACATTTCTAGTCCTTCTGCTAGATAAAATGAAAAATGTGTCATTCGTTACCAAGAGAATTATTACAGGGCAAAATATTTTTTTTCGATCTCGTCAGACGTGAATGCCGAGAGTCCATTCATAAAAAGTTATTCAACTGAGCTACATTTTCAATGAAAACTACTGCGATGCCAATATTTATGTCTTCACCGTATATTTCACATAAACAATGTTACGCTCATCCGCATCTTAAGAAAATTTCACATAATCCTAACTTGATTCATTTAAACGCGGAAATTGTAGTTTTGTCCATTAGTTCAGTTTAGGAAGTAGCTTTCAAGCTTCGATCCGATGGTACACACGTGACGTGGAAAAATCCAGAGGTAACGAGAGAGGCTTGAATTTACCAGCTTTGCAGTGGCAAGCCAAACCTACGTGTAGCTGTTGTGCGATTATAGCCCACCGATTTCTCGATTCCACACGCGTTTTACATGACGCATATTTATGTCTTCAATTTCGATAACGTACGCTATTATTTCGTTTATACTGTTAACGCCTACGTTCGTAATATAGTCAATAACCTTTTATGTGAAAAATGTAAACACGAATAAGAACACTTTAAAATTTATACTCCTTGAAAAGCCTCCAATATTTTTGATTTCTCCTTTATAGTGCAATTTCTCGAGGATCAAATATATGTCGATCCTAAAATTTGTTTTCACGACTGTTGTGTTATTATTAACCTATAAAATTTTTCCATGGAATAACGATAATCTGCAATAATAAGTTTCACACTTTTTGTGATAAATGTACCTTCTAAAATTATATTTTGCCATATGAAAATTAACCGCGATTAAAAGTAGAGATATCAAATCATGATTTTCCAAAATAATGGGAATAATAAACATTCTACATTCCACTATTACTGATATTAAAGGCATATATCCGTTACTCCATTCTCCATCTTCCTTTGATTTGTATCCCGGTCTTTTTCCAGTTTTCCCCAAAGTGCCATGTCGATGGCAAATTCAATAGGGGTCGATGTACTTATTTACTTTCACTCATTAACGCGTTTAATTAATCGGGGATTCGATCCAAGCGTAATCATCTATCACGCTGAAACGAGAGCTCCGACTCGTAAAGTGGCGCAATTATTCTGCCGCATATTGCGCACATCCATTACATGCGCGAAGATCGCAGATTTTCCATGGACGGCCGCGATTGACTCTTTGCGCCCCGTAATAAATCTGGAACTTCGCCCCCGACATCTTGGCAAGGAGACAAGAATGCGTTAGGAAATAAATAAAACGTTCATTTCATCAAAACACGCGACAATGTCGGGCTCGAATAAAATACGATTACGCCCGAAACAATTGCCGCGCAACCTACGGTTCGCGCGTATCGCAATAAAAAAAAAGTTGTAGCTTTTCGTTTACCCAGAAATTAGTCGCTTCGGCTGTATCCCGCGATTTTAAAGCCGTTTTTCCTGTGACTCAAACATCAGCTTGTTCCGCTTTATAACCGCTTTCATTGTTGTCGAAACAATTCTAACAAATTTCGTGAACAGCATTCAGTTTTTAACCGCGAATAGCAATACAGCGGCGAATATGTACTGCACTCCGCTAATAAACAATGGCGTGCAAAATACGGTATAAAAAATATTCATGCTAAATATCATTCGAACATCAACGCAACGAAGTAAAGTGGATAATTATATGGAATATTATTCGAAAATGAATCGAATGGAAACCAGTATTTATATAAATACATGCGACCTTCATTATCTCCTCATTTCTCCCCTAAAGTCAATCCCATATATATCCTACATTTTATATTAATATTTATTTTTATTTTATATTTATATTTCTATTAATATATTCTACATTTTGCAGATTTACGGTTTTGCCGAAAATAATGATGGATTTATCGAAGCTCGTACGAAGATTCACAATACTAATGCGACTGATTATGGTCGAAGCTTGGAAACGATGGCACGTAAGTCGATAATACTTGAAGGTTCTTATCCTGGCGGGTGGCTAATTAAACGCGTCAATTCTCGCGAAGGTGCCCACGTAAACAAGAGCTTTCTCACCCTCGTTCCGGTACACGCAAACACGATAGCGAAAGCCGTGCTTAAGTGGCGTACAAGCGAACCACGCTACGGTCAGAATCATATTAAACTTTTCGATCTCCTCGAGCAGGTATCGCTTACGCATTTAAGACGCGCTCGATGCATTTCGAAAACTTGAGGCCAACTCGGAATATCGGCTCATCGTCATCCGTAATCGTACTTTTTTAATACGTTCATCGAGAATCGTGAAGGCATTTCGAGCGATTTGACTGAGCTCGAAAATATCCCATACGATACGACTAGTGATTCTGTCGAATAAACTTTATCATGCATTCCGTTGGAATAAATGCTATTGCGTACTTCGTGTCCAATAAAGGTTGTTACACATTTCCGCGAAGCAAAAGGTCATCTCTGTTAAATAAACGATATATTCTGATAGTAAAATGATACTGTGCATTCCTCGCCAATTAGCACTATCGCGTACTTTATGCGAATTTATATGGAAACGTGATTTTTATCGAACAAACTTTGTTACGGGTTTTTCACAAATGAACATTTCTGTAGCCTGAAATCGAATTTTATTCCGAATCTGTGAGGATCTAAATATTAACATGTGTTTGGGCTGAATATATTTGTATGTTGTCCTCTCTGAGACACAGTGAATTTTAATTAACAAACCTCTGACCAACTTCTCGATAACTTATCGATAACGTACATCAACATGTTTATCGACGTACGAAATTTGCAACTGTTATGAAATACTGATATGTCCAGCTAAACTCGCCACTGAGTGTTTCAAAGTATCTTTAGAATTCCTAGCTTGAAAGCATGAAATTTGCTAATATAACTTTGAATAAGTCGACCAAAGGAATATTCATTCGGACATTTAGCGATTGCCTCTCGATCAAAATCCTCAGAATCGGTGTTTCCACGATTCTCCGATAAACTTTAATCTCGACTACTTTATGTCGAGGCTATCCAAAGTCGAACCACCTTGAGGAACATCACTGACCTATCGATACCGAGTATCGGCTATTTCCACCTGCAAAAGCGAGAAGAGATAATTAATCAGCGACGACAAAGGCCTCGCTCTATTCTTGCATCGTAAGAATCAAGGAACACGCCGCGAAAGAACCGGCTTGATTCTTATTGTCTCGTTAAAAGCCGCCCATCTTCTCGGCACGAAAGGCCAAATTCCCGAGCTTCCTCGAGAAAATCGAAGGAACGGACATTTGCGAAACCCACGAACTTTTCCTGGGCTTTCGCAAAGTTCGACACCTCTTCGACCGGATGTAAGCCACTGCCTGGATCTTTAATGGAAAACTGCACAACGATTACTTTCTTCTCTCATTCTCCTCTTCTCTTCTTACCACGCGCTTTCTCGACATGGGTACGAACTGGGCAAAAATTAGGTTCGAGGGTTTAACATCATCCTGAACCGATAACGAGAACAGTTCACGTTTTCACGACAAGACAGTATTATACTTGTAGGTTCTTTGATGTACGAGGTAGACTAAAATTGTAAGTGTCCGATATATGATTGATAATGTGTAATTTGTCAGCTGGATCGCAAAGATTAGGATGTTTATTGAGTATTCACAAGCATAAACTGAACCACGATTAAGGCAAATAACTTCCTGAGTTTTGAAGGAAAAAGTACAAGATGTATACTCTGCTTTTTCCACGACTTCCGGTCTACAAACTCGTCAAAAGTAAAAAATTAAGGATTTCGCGTCAGCTTGATTCCGTATAAAATACCATCTTCTTCATTATGCCAGGATTACGTTTTTCCTTCCCCAGATTAAAAATTGAGTACAAAGTAAAGGAAGCAGTGAAACAGACTCAAGATTTTCTAAACTAAAAGCGAGATAAAGTATTTGAATTACAAAAGACTGGATGAAATCTACACAAACCGCTGTTTAGATCATTTATAAAGAAATACGCTGGTGTTCAATTACTTTCTCTCATGGGACTTCGGCGTTCAAACTAGAGCGAGAATGAAAATGATGATTCCAACATCGTTTTAAACCGGTGTAACATATCACTTAAAAAGTTCCATTCTTACGATTTCGTGTAATAACCACAAACAGGACGAAGATTAGCATTTGAGTACTCGCTGCGATCTTAGAGAGACACTAAGCACCACTTACACTATTGGCGACACATTCATTATTCATAATAATATATCAGAATTATGCTCCTCTCTTTAGCAGCTCTTAGACATTTGGCGTAAGTTCTATTCGATGCACCATTTCTTAAAATTAATATAAAATCGACGATAAGCGCTCCAGGATTTGACATGATTTTTAAACACGATTAATTACTACCTGAACATTCAACCTACAATTGCACCATAACAATTCTCCCATCTCTGTTCGAAGTAAAAATAAACCAGAAACAAATCAGTGCCCGAATATTTGACGTCACTTTCAGCACGGATAAAACTTACACTCAAGTTTCCAATGAAACTATTCAAAATAACCTTTCTCACATTTTCTCGATATAACCACAAACTTTCCAAAAATCAAGTGCAGTATTTTCAACTTCAGACCAGGCGGCATAAAGTGCCTTTTGAAATAGCTTCAGGATTACTCTCGTCTACTTTCGCTGTTCCTCGAAATGGACCTCGAAACTGAACGACAATCGCATCGGTTTCTTCCCCCGCTAACGCGAGAAATTCAATGGTAACCAGACACCCTGGCATTCGCAGAACTTACCCGAGCGCGTTTCGTTCGCAACCAAGGCGATCAATTCACCGTGCAAATGCCGATTCACGTGCTCGCCTTGACGACGAAGGGCGGGAATCCACGACCTTCGAATCTCACAAGGTAATCCAAAGGGTGCGATAGGAGGACGATCGAGATCGCTCACAGGATCCTCGATTCGTACCTGGAAGAACTTCACTGACACTCTGACCTTCCGAACTCACTTCACTGAGCTTTCGCCTCACTTCAAACACAGATCTTCGACTCCATCCAACGAGTATCCAAAGAACTCCGTATCTCGACGATCGCAGATGCTCGCCAGGCTCATCGACCTCTAACCACCATCCGACTTATCATCGCCCCCCGTTCTCCCTGCTAATCGCTTTAATCGGCCCCGCAAAACCTCCGAACCTCGCCGTTTCAGCCTCGACTCGCCCGAGGAAGATCACGCCTCGACTTCGCCTCGAAGAAGCACTCACGAGGGCACCAGGATCCACGTGGAGGTCCGCACCGACGCCACGAGTCGGCTGCGACGCAGAAATCCGAGAGATCCCTTGCCCTAGGCGGTACTCCAAGGAAGAGGGGAGCCGAAAGCCGACGTCCACGAGCCGAGGTCGCTTTCGACCGATTCCCTTCGAGTCCACACCCGCGGGCAACCTCGGGAAGGGTCTCCCTCTCAGGAGCTGCCTGAGGAAGTCCCACCGATTCCTGCTCGGTGTCGAGTAACCCTACGCTGCCTCGTGTTACGTCGGGAGTCGCCACGTTCCACCGAGCCACGTGTACGAGGGTTGAACGTAGCTCCACGGCGAGGAGCCTGACGGGGCGCGCAGCGCGAAGGGATCGTGGCCTCGCTTCCCCGTGTCCCTTCGATCGGCCAGGATCCGAATATCTCCTGCGGCTCAGCGTCGCTCGCTCCGGAACGAACGACGCCCTGTTGTCGTCGCGGCACGGGGTGAACGCACGACTTTGCGGACGACGATCCGCGCCCTCCACCGCCCAGAAACTACCTTCCGCCGCCACCGCCGTCGCCCACCACCGCGCACGACCACCACCACCACTCCTGCCACCCACTCGCCGCCTCGGTATGAGCGCCACGCACACTCCGTACCCCAGGCTGCCCTGGTCTGGGTGTCATGGACGCGCGAACCCTCGCTGAGACCCCCGTGTACGTATAAGCGTA
This sequence comes from Ampulex compressa, assembly GCA_038496175.1. Lineage (NCBI taxonomy): Eukaryota > Metazoa > Arthropoda > Insecta > Hymenoptera > Ampulicidae > Ampulex > Ampulex compressa. The sequence goes on from JBCFXI010001026.1 coordinate 10,006, forward strand.
CAGTGTGTACTTCATGGACGCGCGGCTCGGACTGTGTGTGTCTTATGGACGACGTGGAAACTCTTGGTGTGCCCCTTTGCGTGTGTATTAAAGGCTATGATGTACGCGTTTCGTGTAACCCGCTTGGTCTGGGTTTCATGGGCGTGTAAGCGCGCGCTCCTGGGGCGCGTGTGCGTGCAGTCGTTTGAGGTGACTGTACGCACGGCCGTGGCTGTCTTGTAGGCTCCGTGTGGTGTCCAGGGTGGGAGAGTGGAATACGGCTAATGACTTGGTATTGGTGCGATACAGACTCGAGGGCTTGGTGTAGGTGTCAGGTACGCCTAGATGTTTGGTGTCAGTACCGCGTACATCTAGGACCTTGATAGGGTTGTCACGCAGACCTGACTTCCGTCAGTGGCTTGATGCGAGTATTGTGCACAGCTTTGGTATGGATATTAGGCGGGTAAAGCGGTGCTGCGTGGATTTTACACGGGGTTAGCGAGTTGCCACTGTTGTCCTATATATATATATTCGAATGGTACAATGGTCGCGCGTATTAGTAGTTGGATCGAGCAGGCATCTGGATAGGGCTTTCGAGTATTTCTACATAGTACGATTATCCCGCGTGCTTGGTAATCGAATAAAACTATCGCGCACTCTGAACAGCTCGATCGGGTATCGCGCACGGACAGAGCCGCGCTTCGAATTCCAGGAATTCGTACCAACCATACACGCGCGCCCAAAGCGCACTATATAAGGAGAACGGTCCAGCAGTGACTTAGCACGCGTGTCGCGCATACTTAGTACCTCTGATCCATGCGCACCCAATATTAGCGGCCGTGTATCATCCACAGTGTCTACGTATCACACGCTTTTTCCACACATCCGCGTCATACACACCCAGCTCCATTTCCCTCCCCGTATGAGTGTCCCACACGTAAAGCTCGATCCAACAGCTTCGCAGGGCCGTCTCAGGGGCGCGCACCGGCTCGTATTTCCTCGAACAATCTCACCACCGTGCTCTGCGCCGAAGCTTACACGCTGCTCGTCCATGCCACGATCCTACCCTTCACGGACGCCACCCACACTCGAATTCCGACACCAACACCCCGACGAGCTTCGACGTGGTCGTCACCACCACTCTCGCGCGCCCCTCCAGTGGCGTCGACACCCACAGACCGAAACACGCGCAGGCTCCCGCGGTGGAGATCCCCAGTACAGTGGTTCTCAGCGCGCAGGTCAAAATCCCCGTGACGCTCGGGAGGGGTGCGCATCCCTTCCGTTCACGGAGCGTGTTTACGGGGTGGCTCGACGCAGGCGCCACCGCGAGGCTGGGTGGTCACGCTTCGAAGTTCCAACGTCGATCGAATCCCCAATTGGGTGGTAGCAGGAGGGGCTGGGGAGGGGGGAGCGAGAGAGAGGAGGGGGGCGCTGAACCTTCCACACCGGCGGACCACCCTCCACGGTGCCGTGATAACGGCCACGAGCCAGCTCGTGAATGGAGACAAAGGTGAGCCGATCTGTCGCGGGCTGGGGTCCTGCTGTCTTGCGGGGATTAGAAATGCAGGCGATGCGAAAGGCGCTGCCCCAGTTTGGGATCCGTCGGTGTTTGTTCACGGTTCTCCCCCTCCTCCCCCCTTTTTTTTCCTCGCTGATTTGTTTGCGCGATGGCAACCGATCGGGCGTCTCCCGATCCTCGATTTCGCGCGAGTGTGATTTGTTGAAATTGGGGGAACGAGCGGTGCGGGGAATGGTTGAGATCGTTGGTTTGATTATGATTGCAGGATGGGAATAAATCTGGTGATTCTTGTTTCCGTCTTATTATGAAGTAAATGTACAAAGCTTGCATTGTGGACTTTGGATGTCATGCGGGGATTACGAATACGAGCGATGGAAAAGGCATTGCTCCGGTTTGAACTTTATCGGTATTTTTTCGCCCCCCCCCCCCTGCTTCTCCGACGATTCGTTTGCACGATGGAAAGTCCGCTATTGGAGCGTCCTTTTATTTTAGGCGATATCCCAACGTGATTGTTTGGGGATAAGAAAGCGTGTAACTTATTCAACGTAATTATTTTATTTATAATAACTTGGTACAAACTTTTTTTCAGAATTTGAAGAAATCACGTGGTATGGTTTTCGTTGTCATCACATTATCGCACGAAACTCTAAGCCTTGAGCCGATCTGTTAGAAACGGAGATTCTGTTGTTTTGCGGATATTAGAAATACAATCGATGCAAAAGCGATATGCGGAATGAAAACCTTGTTACCGAGATTTCATTTAATTCTCAATCTCACGGATATTCAAGTGGTGACTTCGAGTATTTAAAAGCACGTGCAACTATGCCCTCACTGTTACACTTTTTTATTTTCTACAATTAACAAATAGTATAATAATATGAATCTCGTCATTATTATCTCATCGAATTAAATTCTGAGCCACCACGAATATCTTCACTCTTGAACAGAGGCCAAGGTAAATCTAATTTAACTTAGGAGATTAAAATATTCGTGGACCTCACATTGTATATTAGTCATTAATACTGTATCACCACGATTGTACGAATGCCATTTAAATTCATCCGATGGTAAATCAATACTCATAAATACGTTGTCTTACTTAATATTAAACATTTCTTACATGTAACTACGTAGATACGATACACGTATCCCCCAAGCAACCAATTTATCATCATCTATCTGATGTAAAACGCTATGTAAATGTAACCGCATAGTACTTATCGCGTTACTATAACCTTAGGGGAAAACGACGAAGCCTCCATGCAGAACACAATAGATCCATAAAAAATGCAGACAACGTCTTCCTCTTTTGCATTACAATATTGACGTTCGTTTATAATATTCCATTATGCCAGCAAAGTATTTCAGCGGGAGACCAACCGGATGAGTAAACCTACCACGCGAGCGATGCCAAAGTAACTTTTCAAGCTCCAAGATTTCTCGAGACCCCCTTGTTCATCGTTATTGATAAACAACAACGTACCTTCCGCATGAAAAAAAAACCACGAATCTTTATCCACTTTCCCACATATAAGCCGTTCGCGCGCTTCGTCAATTTTACCCTCAACCTTCTCTCTTTACTCTCTCACTTTGCTTTAAAATCAAAAGGACCACCGCAATGCTTTTCATCTCCGAGAGACCAACAGAGCTCGATATGTCAATATTGACGTGCGTGCCACGCAGGTGGCATCCCGGATTATAGAATGGACCACTTTCTGCGCTTTTTACGCGATCACGCTCTCCGTGACAATTCGATCCACACTAGAGGAGAACTCCTGTCGGCCAGTAGAGCTGGAGGGAAGGTCTTTAAATGTATTATGAAAGGAAGAGTCCCTAATGGCTACCCGCCGGGGTATAAACTTTAAGTAGGCGCATGCATAACCGCACAGAGATATGAAATAATAACGCACCATAAAAAGCTTGATGTCCCGGATAATACTTGAAAAAAGAAGGCGCCTTTAATGATGCCCCGGAGTATGGTAATATCAGTCGTCCTTCCGTGGCGCAGTGGTTTTAAAGTACGAGGAACATCGCGGTAAAGCGGTAAAAGGGAATTAGTTACCTTTACCGCAAAGGATCTATGAAAATATTTTCCGGTCGTAGAGGCGCAGCGACCAGCCAGTTGGGGGCGAAAAAATGCCCCAACGAGAGGGACGAGTATTTATCGAGTGGATTACGGTGCGCAGAGTAAACACGTCGAAATTAATAATATCCTTAGATCGCCGCGTGTTTGGAGGAAAGGCGATGGATGTTTGTGTTTGAGTATCGTATATACCCAAAGGCCGAAAGCCAGGAAAAGGTTTCGTGCCGCGCTGTTGATACTGGCGCGATGTTTGCGCATCCCACAATGTACGTACATTAACATACTTTTCGCGCGAGCTAGTAAACAATTTGAAATTTAACGATGGCCCGGGTCGAAGGTTTCTCGAAGTACGTCAACATATCGATAAACTCCCTGACTGTCGGATTATACGCGCGCAAGTTTTAGTCGTTGTCATCCAGCGGGTTATAAAAAGCGACAGAATTTCTTTGGCGCACAAAGGATATGCAAGGAAGAGCTAAATTCGTTGTTTGCAATTGCTTTTATCTTTGCAGAAATCCTCTAAATAGACATTCTATGTATAAAATACAATTAAAAAAGTGATTTGAGTGATTTTAAAAAACGTAAAAGTACGATTTTGGACATCTGTATTCTAAATCATAATGCTGTTTTTTCAAAGTCGTACCTTACTTATTTGATAATAAATTTCATTTTGGAAACATATCATTTATATTTCTTTTTTTATATTTGAACACAACAGTATCAAAATAAGTAAACATAATCATTTTACGAACAATATAAAATATAACTGATTAGAATAATAAACTCTTAGAAAACAATAAAAGTAAAAAAACATAAGAAACATTTTGAACAATGGTATATTTTGATTTCTCTCAATGCTCCTGCGTGCAAAGACCGTATTTTCTTTTTTCCATGCTGGAAAAATTCAGAAAGAAAATATAGTAAGTTTAAACGTTAGCAAATTAAGACTCGGATAAAATATCAGCCCCATTTCTAAGCGAACTCATAGAAATATTATTTATTTATCCCGAAAATTGTATAAGTTATATTATAAACTTACTATAAACATGGTATATTAAATACATTTCAATAAAAACACAAAATGTATTAATAAATCACAGTATTCAATTGAAATTCGTCTTAAAATAAATGGAAATTTATCTTAAAATACGCGAAATCAATCGAGATAACGCAAGTTGTGTTTTCTACTACCGACTCCATACATCCTTTATATTTTCACTACCAGAAAATCTCCAATTTTAATCGGTTACCAAAAAAGTCAATCGGTACGATTCACGCGACCAGTACATATTAGGCAACTCTCTCCTGGATATCAGAACGTACCTTGCATATCCGATATACGACCTGGATTACGTTTAATACGCGCTAAAAGTCTCCTCTTTAAGTTCAGTCCAACGAATGAAGTATGCACAAAAACACGCGAAACTAATCGCGCCGGTTTATGCGACATTAGAGCGGGGAAAAAACGCGGATTGGCAGGTTAATGAAAGGAGGACACGCAGATTCGCGATAGAGCGAATCAAGCCCCGGGATTGCATTTCCTTTTGTTTATACGTCCTCCCGGCCGCTCTTTTCAGTTTTTCCAGCCGGTGAAAGAGTGGCCGCGAGTGTGCCAGTAGAACAGGTCGCTGTTCTCTCGAACGGATCTGGATGGTGTCCATGTATAGTCCATGGCGATAATAAAAAAAATTCTGTTTGCTTGGCAACTCATATAGCGACAGAGAAAGCACAGTGGACTGCCAAGTTTCGCGTATCGAGCTCGTAAAAGCGCCGTTCCCTCTCATTGCCAGCTCGGAGATTACCTTTAAGCCAACGTCATTGTTTCCGCGCGATATCAGCCTTAATAAATTCCTCGAAGCGGCGGATACAGAATTTCAGCGTATCAGAAATGCGCGATCTATATTTCTGAAAGAGCCGCGTTTTCATCGTCGCGTGTGTACAGCGAAAGCATTTGTATTGTGAAAATTGTGCGCCTAATTACGATGTCGTAGAATATTATTAAAGGAGATGAGTGCACGTTGTTTAGTAAGGGGATATAAATCTAGTGTGGATATATTAGATTGTCCAAAAAGTTTTATTCGTTTTATAAGGGAGTAATAGATGCAGAACATTTTTTGTTGTATATTATTTTATTAAACTATGTGCACAGCCGAAGGACGAGTAAAGATACAAAAATATTTCATGTTTATATAAACATTGCTGAATAAAGCGGATACGTGCAGATAGGGGTGGATTCTTCTGAAACAACCTGAGAATTGTTAATCGCTGTTCATGATAATTTTCACGATAATATTCTTGGCACAATTCAAGAAGATTGCACATTAACTGAAACAGAAAAACTCACTTTATGCGAAGGACCGCATAACAAAATGGTTATTTTTAATCAATAGAAACATCGATTAAAAAATTTGATATACGCCAATAAAATTTTCTTAATCATCGCAGTATTAGCGACTTCAGTTTTACAAATCGCAGTATTCATTATACACAAAGAATCGCATCATTATTTATCCAGAATCCAGATCAGAGTTAAGACAACTTGCGTGAATTATATCGGTCATTAACGAGCAATTCATTCTTACACTTCTGAAGAATTTTCAAATGCTCCATCTGGTTTTATGGAAATGAAAATTTCAGTCGACAGAACAACATTACGCGCGAGTACATCTCCAGTCACCAGTGCGTAGCTCAGAAAAAGAAGGTTAAAAAACGTTAAAAACCAAATAAATCTGACAATTATAAAAACAAGATCGTAAATTAAGGCATCTCCTTGAAAAAGGCGTGGAAAAAATTGAACACTGGGGTAACTGGACCGGGACTAAATCAGAGTTATTCATTCACACCTCTATCGCCAAACCTCGTGACCTCCTCTCCAATCCTACCCCCTCGTCACACCCCCAATAGCACAGGAACTTCGTAGAATACGACGATAAATCCTTTCTTCTCATCAGGGCATTAAATTTAAGCCACTCTCATTCCACCTCGATAATAACTCAGCAAGAGAGTCCAAACCTTGCTTTTACACACAAAAGTACTGCTTCACTCCTGGAGCGAATAAACATCATTTACCGTGCTTCGCGATAAGGGGACTGGTACAAAAAGCCTTGGGCCTACAACGATAAATCGTCCGCAAGCCGCAAAGTCCGCTTGTCGTTATTACAAGCGCCATTGGTCCTGTCGAATTTAACTCGCCGCTCCAGATAATAAGGAATCAGACGCGGTTATCGCTCGCCCCCTTTCGCCGCCCCTCACGGGCTGCACGAAGGGTGCCGACTCTGAATTGCCGTCTTCCACGCTGCTGCGTCGGCCTCAAGTGCTGCTCTTAGCACGGAGATAAAAGGGCCACGGAACTTTGAGTGGGACCACGAGGGGAGGGGGAGGGGGAGGCACGGTATCGACTTGCCCTAGACCTTCGTTCCCGCCGCTTTACTTAGCCTGAGCTTGCAATTCCGCGTCCCCATTACGGTCCCGCGAATCGCCCTGCCCCCGGGCTACTTGGTCGCCAATGAACCGCCTCTTCCACCGGATCGAGTGTCTCTTACCCTTTCTTTCCTCGGCCCCTGATAGAAGAACCCTTCTAACGCCGCGAGGAAGGAATATTCAGCGCACCCATGACGAAGTTTATCAACCCTTTAATGCCCGATTTTGTTTGCCGACGCGAGGAAATATATTTCGATGGGGTCAGTCCTCCTTGTCGAGCCTTTAAAGTGTGTTTTTTGATTGTTCAGGCTTATCTGGATTGGTGTGTGAGGATTAGTTTAGTCATGAAGAAAAAGATTATTTTATTGGTTAAGAGGTGATTGGTGTGGATATCTGTTATGGTTATATTGGTGGGTGTATATTTTAGAAGAGTTTTTAATCCATGAGCGTTTATGTCAGGTTATGGATATATGTGTGATAGTATGAATAATAAAGATTGAAGGTAGGATAAGATATTCACGGGCGTACGATCGTCTGGTATCTTGAATTTGGCACCTGCAGATATATATAATGTACATACATGTACGAGAAACGAGACGAGACGCATTCGAGACCTATTCAAGAAAAATAAGCTTGTGTCTCGAAAAGCAAGCGGACAGTTGTATAACGATGACCTTGTTGCCAATTGAAAGAACGATAGAAACAATTTTTCGCGTTAATAATCTAACCCATTTGCATCAGCAAGCGGAATAATCCGCACGCAATGCTTGTCTCTTATCATAAAGTGCAAAATAATGTCTACCAAGTTGAAAAATTAACCGCGTATTTAAAGGTGCAATGCAAATAAGATATACCGTTCAAACTTCTTGTACACAATGTAACATGATGTTCCTGTTCTTCTTGTCCGCTAAACTCTATTACAAATGAAGTCCTGGTCTTGAGGGGCAATAATAACGCTTATCGCACGACACATAATCATGATTATTACTCTTCAAGACCTTCATCCATAATTCTTCTATTAATATACAATATATTACCAATACTTATCCACTGATATATTATCCTTCCTCCCTGCTTTAAAATGAATCAATGTACACATCTACCACATACATATCACCTCTTCGAGACACACCATCACGGACACCGGGCTAATAACTCGGGATCCATGCCACACCAATCCATCCATTCGAGTCCATAGAAACGCAGCAGGATGGCGGATTCGGCACGAAGGGAGGATTTTCCTCGCGCAAAACGAACGTCTGCAAGAATCTCGATGCGTTAAACCAGATGTCGATATTAATAGCATCGGGGCCGTTATCGAGAAGGAATCGGAGCTCGTTTCCGCCCTTAAGGGAACCACATTGGTAGAGATGCTCGGGCCAAAGACCTAACGGACTTCTGGCAGAGCGGAGAGGAGTAACAAGTCACGGATGCGGAAAACTCGTTAGGCCAGGAAACACCTTCTCATTTCGCGGGCTTACCGGAAGCGCGGGTTTTATCCGTCGAAAGCCTGGTGGCCGCGTTGTAAAAACGACCCTTCTAATTCTCAAACATATTCCAGGCTAAAGCGGCGAAAGTGGTGGCTGTTGCGCGGAGCCATTCGCGTGGAACTTTTTGAAATACGATCTCCCCTCCCCCCCAGGCGGCAGCCGAATACCATAATGCGGTACCACTTTTCTAAAACACCAGCGCACCCTTATGTAGATACGCGTGTGGGTGCGGGATGGCGGTTTATGCTGCTCGGTACGCGCCATTAAAAATATCAGCGTGCACGCGCAATACGATCAGGGGCTGTTGGATGGCAAGGGAAATGAATGTACGAACATACGAAATTCTTGTGGCAGTTCTTACTGTAAATCAAATATCGCAAAATGACGGATATAGACCAACTCGTTCGTTCGCGGAGCATGCTGAATGTATTCACGATGTTTGAAACTAAAAAACTGGGTTCTTGTTCGTTTAACTAGAAAATTTTCGATATCGCGTATTTGGAGTACTCGGTAAAAAATGTCGAAATTTCAACGAGTCACTCAGCTGCTGTACGTTACGAATTAGCAAGAAGATTTAAAGGAAACGATTAAACCTCGATTTTCAGGATGACTAAAAACAACAAAAAGTATTTAACACTAATATCATCTACCACTTTCCAAACATATTTATTAGGTGTACAACTTTGCTCCCTCTGGGTTTTTTTTTCCGAAATTCGAGGCTTTATTATGAAAAAATTGATTGTACATTTATTATTCGAAGTGTTGTCCACTACTTTCTCCTATATTTCCTACGGGTTGGAAAAACGGCAGCAGCAAAATTGAACTCCCAATACACCTTTAAACAGATACATAACCATGTAAAACTCGAAAGAAAAAAGAAGAACACCAAATGTCGATAAATAAACACAATCATTTACGTGTCACAAAAAACTGATGCAAAATCGTAGAAAATCCGCCATTATAAAGATGAGCTAATTTTTCTAAAGAATGACCGGACTAGTCATATAGCCGGTTCGGTAGTTCCAGTGTTAAGAGAGACATACACTTTTTACGGGAGAATGCCAGAATCGTAGGCTCGCACGAGGCAAAGGAGGGTGGGTCCCTACCCTCTTTAAACGGTCCGAACGTTAAAGTTCTCCCGCGGCGCGGAGTGAATACGCCTCGGCGAGAACCCATCTTCTAATAAACTTTCCGGCAAAACGACGAGAAACGATGCAAAACGGAGTTTCGTCGCAGCCGCCCTGTCCCCGCTTAGGCTCACACCGACGAGCGTCCCTCTGGCCGTGTGAGCCTCACATTCTCTACCCTGTAACCGTGCAACAGCAGTCTTGAGGCAGTGGCGCGGAAATCCTGAAATTTTCTGGACAAAAGAAACTGATGAAAATGAGGTCCCTGGGATCGGCTTCGCGATCGCCCTTCCCCTACCTTGTTCCGCTGGAGAAACTGCGGAATTAAATCCAGCGGGAAGCCGTTGGATAATGCTAATTTTTCACTTGCAGAAGGGACAACTGAAGCTGCAGCGGAGGGAGATCCGCGAGGGAGATCGATTGTTCGAGTAAAGAGCCATTAGGTTGGTTCGCAGAAACAATTGCTGTGATCTCGAATGAAGAAGTCGCGATTACCGACTCGTGTCCCTGTTATTCTTCCAGTTGCTTGTATATTGTAATGTAACTGATATGTCGTTCGTTGGGAGGTACTTATGAAGTATTACGAGCGAGTGGAGATATAGGAAGAACGGGAGTCGATGAATAATATTAACACGAATAGTGTTCAAGAGTGGTTCGATAGTTTAAGATTTAATAATTCGTTTTAGACGGGATTCAGAATGAATTTAGAGCTGATAGACTTTTAACGCTAGTGCGTGATGTATCGTTAAAAATACAAACGAATATCGAAAGACTCATCCGTGCAAATAAACCATCGACGATAGTGACGATCGATTTCATCACGACCGGTTCCGTCATTTATTTATGATTTAATGCATTCCAGGCTGACGCGCAATACTGATTTTATTCGAAACATGAGAATTTCGCGCGGTGATAACGTTTCGAGCTTCGTACATATTATACGGATAATCTGCATCGATTCACTGTAAAACCTGCTACAGTGATACGATGTAAATGTAAGTCACTGAATTCAAAATGATCTTAAGAAGTCCCACTATCATTTGACTATCTGCGTACATTAAGAATAAATATTATCGAAATGTTACTCAAATGTAGGTCTTATTTATTTTACCTTCCATATCCACTTCTCAATCTATTTTTTAAATATATTTGAAAACATATATTTTAAACTATATACCGTAAAGTATATTTTTCAATATCTCACCTCTGCACAGCGCCCTACAGAAAAATATTATTACCATTAATGGATGATAAAAAAAGTACGTTAAATTAATATTACGTAAAGATGGTAATACGAATTGCATGTTAAATTGTAAATGTTAATAGGAAAAACTTTATTTTTTAATTTAAAACCTTTCCACTAAGTGTACAGCATTGGCTGTTTCATAAAAACGTTATTAACTGTATGCAACATATTTACTTTTTGCCTCGCAAGTTTTTGCATTATTTAAAAAATATGCGACAGAAAATGAAATCTGAAACACGGCCGACTGGTGGCGGAAAGTCATAAAAGGCACGTTTAAATATTTTCATAATAAAATTGCACTATATACATTATAGAAAGAAAAAAACAGTGTACACTAACTAACGCGGGAAAAAATTTGCAACATTGATCGCACCAACTAAAATTCATTTCACGCCATTATGGACAAACCGTAGCAGAAATGTAAAGAAATATAAAAGTCAATTTTAAATCCGCCTCCCTTTTGCAACACATGATATTGCATGTTGCACCATAGTCCTAATGAGATATTATGCATTGCACACCTTGTTTTAATCTATAACGACCCAAAAGAAAATTTCAAACTTTACTCTTAAAGATCTCACAGATTCTGAGAGCTTCGTACGCTTTAAATAAATAGAAACGTGCACCAGTCATATTTGTAAAGTACTCCCTTCACTCAGATTTTCCAAGCAATCAGGAAGTTGGAAAATCCAGGTTGTAAAACTGCAGTCAATGTACAGTAGAAACATACAAAAAATATACATCATAAGACTGAAGTCATTAAAAGTCACGTTTGCTAAGCAACGTTTGACCGAGCAAGCCACCAAACAGCGCGGTTAGCGAAGGCAACATTAATCAACTTGGCATATAAAATATTCATACGTTAGTCTATCCTTCAAACCTACCCTCTCAACAAAACGTTCAAAACCCTTCCCGTTCTTTTATCACTTGGAGCTTTGCCATCGATTACAAAATCGATAAACCAAACATTTACTGTTCAGGCCTTTTTAATCTGCTGCAACTGCAAAGCAAGAATACATTTAATCCAAAATCAGCTATCGCTTCTTTTCAATTTCTTAAACCGTCTTAAAATCACGATACCACTCGATACTACGTATTGGACGTGATTCTTTTACTCTTAAAGTATCTCCCCAATGGCAAAATCTGAAGGAAACGTCGGTTGTACGGAGTTAAAATGAATTTCGTACTATCGAATCAACAGCGTACGTATCAGATCGGAAAATCCAGGGGTGATAGACAGAATGAAAGGACCAGATAAAAGTCCAGGCTCCGTCCGTTATGCTTTTACTTCCTACTTGGAGCTTTTATAGACCCACGCCACTGCACTTCTGTTGCAACGCGGCTGCATGTTCGTGTGCGGAAGCGGACGTATGAACACTCGCGTACACCCTCGGGGGCGTCTGGTGTATCGATGCAACCTGCACGCTATATGGACGTTCACTTTCTCCGCTTTCATCCCCTGTTTCTCGATGTAACTTTCCCCGGCCACTTCCCAGAGCCTGCACCTTACCACGCAAATATGCTGTGTACACAAGCGTCTCCATCGAGAGTGCCCGAGTTCGAGTGGATTTTCGTCATTACCCTGTTAACGGCCAAACCGGTTAACACGAGGCTCGAAAATTTTGCGCCATCCAGTAAAGCGAGCTGACCGAAGCGACAACATCGGTGATCACGCTCTTGAAGGATGAATCGAGTGCTTTTGAATTTGTTTTGATCGCTATGTTAAAAGAGTTTTCTTCCTTGCTGGATAGAAGCCTTTTATTTGACATTAAGGAGCTTTTTAATCATTTTCATAATCATAATGAAGTTTTCACGGTTTTTAATCATTTTCAAATTCTCCATCGGGTTTTATAGGAGTGAGGATTTCAGTGGATAGAACGACATTGTGTGTGAGAAACAGAAATTCTAGTCCTGGGCTTGTAACCCTAATGTCAAATTTTTTTCCACTCATTTTTTCAAAGATGTGACCTAATTCATCACTTTGTATTTATGATTCTCAATTTTATTTAATTAAAAAAATTTAAGAACCTTAATTATATAACCCATGCACTAGGGGCTAGAGACTTTCTCACGCCAATGTCGTTCTGTCGACTGGAATTCTTACTCCAAGGGAACCAGATGAAGAATTTAAGAATTATTAGGAAGTGTGAGAATTAAGTGCTCGTCAGTGATCAATATAATTCACGCAAAGTTGCCTTTTATTAAATTTTGACAAGCTCAAAATTTATTTTGATGAATGCCAAATTGTGCTGATCAGGTTTGCGCTATTGTTATTATGCATGCTAAAAAATACATTATAACGAGATATTTATTTACGTTCAATTGATGGATTTGTTGGCATTGATCGAGCGAATACAAAAATGTATTTTCAGCCGAGCGGAGGTAACTATATGCGAAGACAAGCGTTTTCTCTCTGTCCCACACTTTTTGGTGGAATTAATGCCGCATTTTCCTGATGCGTCAATCAGAAGCCGTTATTACGTCTCTCGTGCAAACAAATACGGATATGCGCCTCCAATTGCTTTATTAATTATTCATCATTACGGAGAAAATGCTAATTATATCCCGGATTTTACACATATAATCAAATGTAGGTACAAAGAGGACAAATTCTGAGTGTGCCTGCAATATCGCCCGTCGATGTAATGATACAGTACGATAGAAATTAGTCAACTTCATCAACTCCGACTGTTATGATGTGTAAACGAGATACAAGACTTAAAAATACTTTATCAGTAATTATTAATAATAGCAATGCATTAACACTGAACCTACCAAATCTCTTCAAAAAATTGCACAACTCTGAGACGAGATAATTTCTGAAATGTTCCATAATTCTGTTGCGGCGTATGAATCGCTGAATTAATCTATTGACATTTTTCCTTCGTCCTCTTTATCCTTGAGGATACATTCAGTACATCTAAATATGTCTAGAAAATGGCTGCTAGTTTTAGTGTTAAAACACTCAAAGCAGGGTTCTTATCATAAACAACATGAGCAGTTAAAACGAGAACTGAAGCACACGAATGTCACTGGTATAACCACCCCTAGGACTTATTTCCTTATATTTACTTGCCCCCAACTAGTATAGCCATTCCTGTGCTTTACTTCACCCCTCTTTCGATCTACCCCACAAAATAATATTCGACAACGGATGTGCAATTTACCCCGGATTCGATGCATCGCCGTTTGGCCACCGCTGGGAGATCTTAGTAAATATGCACCCCATGTCAGTCTCGTAAACTTTCCCCATCCTCCACCATGATCAACCCCCTACCCTACGGTGCAAATCACCATCCGTAGGCCAACCTGAGGAAAGAGGAAACGAGGAAAGGTTCCGAACAATACGACAGAACAAAGAGAGAGAGAGAGAGAGAGAGAGAGAGAGAGAGAGAGAGAGAGAGAGAGGAAAGAAAAGAGAAGAAAAGAGAGGAATGAGCAAGGGGAGTGGCGAAGACGATGAAATACACGAAAAAAAAGGGGTGATACCTCGTGTTTCTTCCTTTACCGGATCCCCAAAGGACTATATCCCCCCTGAAATACGATGGCAGCAAGGATTCAGAATACTTCCGGGACAATAATTATCCCAGAGAAGAATCTCTATGTTACGGCGAAACAGTCCTCCTTGGACTCTAATGTTATTTAGGGAGCAACTCATGCATGTAAAAGTTTTGATGCGTCGGGGTTGTAAACGCGGATGTTTACCACTCTTGTTATGTTGCTCGTAAAAAAACAACGGCTTAAGTTATACTAAGCATTCATAACAATGCAGGGGTGGTTTGAGCTTTGTTATTTGCGTCTTTAACGTGATTTGTTATTAATGATTTATTCGAAGGATAGTGTGCTAGGAGAGCTTTGTAAAGGTACAGATGACGGGTCTAAAGAGAATATAACAAACTGATCTGAAAGTTCTGAGTGAAACTGAACTTGAAGTAAAGTGTCTCAAATTTTATATTAGGAGCAGCGTAAGAGAATGACGTTTTTTTCGTTGAGCGGTTTCATGGATTAGTTGCGGCTTTACTACTGCCCTTTGAAAACGTATTTTATGTTTTTTCGGTGACTTTATTTGTTAAGGGTGTATTGTGATTTGTAAAATTAGAATTTTGTGCCCCAATTTACAATGGATCAATTTTTACCAAGCGAAGAATTTATTCGAAATTTGATGCTTTATCATTTTTTGAAAAAAGAGCCTGCGACAACTGCCACTAAAAATATCTGTGCTATACTTGGCGATTATTTGGATGTTCGCAAGCGTCAAGGATTATTCGAGAAATTTCGATTGGAAAATTATGATTTGAAAAATAAATTTATCGAAAACTTTATCGATTGAAAAAACTAAGAACAGTCTCGGCTACTCGTGGTCGAGTGTTCGAAAGAATCTTCAAAAAATCGAGAAAATGTGGAGGGAGAACAAACGGATGCCATACGACAATAAAAAAAAACGACATTCTTTTCCGGTAATTCTTTAAAAAAAACATGAATATCCTGAATTGACGTACCGACAAGTTCTAACAAGCACGTATTTCTGCATATTTCACTCCGCAAGAAAAAATAAGGTTAAAATATAATATCACGCAATCAATATAAACTCTAATAATATTCGCAAACGTATAAGTAAGTCCTATATTTATCCGTATCACGTCTTGCGAATGATATAATATCAGAGTTCACAAATATCCTATGTACGTCGCCTGCAAAACAGAGCAGCGATAGGTATACGCCCCATGCTGCGGCTTAAACTGATTATCCAACTCGTGATCTACACAGTAAATGTTTGCTAAAACTTGTTTCTAATCTAGTTTCCAAGCGTAAATATTACAAATGTAGCTTCAAGGTACAAAGCTCGAAAGTTTTACGATCCGAGTTGCGAAACACCTTGTATAATTTCGATACTCCGAGGAAAAAATCGTCCAACTCAATGTTGGTTACGGTGCTGCAAAGTCCCGCGAATTATATCGAGGCAACCAAGCTTCGCAACGTGACAATAACATCGACAATTGTGCGACGATAACGTAAATCGTGCTCCAGTCAGGCGAGGGACGTAAGCTGCTCCTTCGAAACAATCTCTCGAAGATTCTCTCTCGAATTCACAGAAATTCGAGATGTGGTCGTTGCGTTTTCGACTTCATATAACTCGATATTATCGTCGAATCTCATTCCTGAGTCCATGGAAGTTCTTGAGGAGGGCTGCAAGGGAGGGAAGTATGCGAATACGGAACAGGACGGTTTCGAGGACTGAAGGAGGAGCGTGCGGGAAAATCTCGTCGTTTGCGGATGCGCACGACTCATTTTCGAAAGTGGTTCATTTCTTATGGCTCTTTCTTCTTCTCGACGAAACGACGCTCAGAACGTCATTTCCTGGCTGAGATTATCCGAGCTGTTGTGAAAGAACGGCATGAAAATGGGGTATCACTTTTAGTTTCTGGGCTCCCCCCTAATGCAAAGTGCTACAAACATCTCGACATGCCAAAGAAAGGAAAATTGAATAGATCAGAATCTGATATTCCATATTGAATTAGGCTTATAGTAATTTATAATGTACGTAAATAATTCCATGTTCATACGATTGTAGGCAATTTCAGAATGTGAATTCAAATAATTGAGGAAGCTAATATAGATTGAAAATATATCTTCAGATCTATAGATTAATATTATGTGCATCGATAAAACATATCATTGAAACAAAGCCATAACTTAAAATCTGCAAAATACTAGTGTAAATGTTGCGATATGTTATAAAGACTTGTACTATCGAAAGAGAATATACTAATTATACTTAAATTTATATAAAATAAATGTTATAATAATAATTATAATTTAAAATTAATTCATGCAAGAAAAATACAGTAATTTATACTCAAAAATTATCATAAATATAAAAATACCGTAAAGAAGACGTGTCGCCATTTCTGGGCCATTGTAAAGGAAAGCTTGCATAACTCGTCCCAACTTAAATTAGAAATCCTTACGCGTACCCTAAATGGGAAAAGGATATAACGCATAAATCGTTTCACGACAAATTGAATATCCTGAAAGGTGAAGCTGCCAAAAAAAGGATATACACGACTCGATTAAAGAAACGGATTTTTTTCCCTCCCCTTTTCGTGAACTGAATAATGCGTGTCGCGGCTAAAGTTCTTTCACGTCTCTCAGGAAATCAAAAGTTCCGCACAAAAGGTGTTTCCTTACCTCATCTGAAAGTTTTCGGTTTGAACAGAAGTTCATACTCCGAAATAATGTAAAGCTGACATTTCCATTGTTTATGTAGAATATCGAAGCGTTGAAAGAAAATTCGGCCGAAAAGGAAACAAATATCTGGTTTCGGGAATATCGCGAGCAACGAGGAAGATCGATAGCAACACCCAACTCAATGGACGAGAAGACTGTTCTACGAAGATAGGCAACCGAGGAAAGGGCTTTGCGCGATTCATTTTCCGAAGTGGATCATTTTTTATTTTCCCTCCTCATCCGCGGCCTAGTGTGACCAACAGAAATTGTGTCATATTTCCCCCCATACGTATAACGGGCACCTCGGGGCGCGTGGAAGTAACAAAAGAAGTAATAAAAGAAACTCGGAATAACTCGCAGAAACATGGTAGCAATAAACCCAAAGAACTATACTCAGAACCTTGATATTAAAAGCAAGTAGAGCTTCCAGCGCACTCCGCGTTCCAAACCCGGAAACCTTCGATTTGACTAATAGATCCATGGTATAGCGAAAGCTTGACACTAAGAAAAATACCATGGCAACTTCATCGTGCAAGTACTCCAGTAATACTAACGTATCCACGCCTTTGATACAAGCATCGCAAAGTCACAAAACGTAATAACATCCAAGTACAGGACATAAAAGTATACATACAGCTGGTAGAATCTAAACAAAGAAGCGATAACAGAGGATAAAAGAAAAACTCAATAATCACGTACCTAGTACGATAAATATATCCAAGGTATACCAAAACCTTCGTAAAAATCACTATACTACAACTCCAGTCCGCGAGTACTCCAGCAAACTAATCCACCACGCGTATGAAACGATCGCCGCAAGATCACAAAACCTAACAACATCCAAGTACCTGATACAAAAGTGTAAAACACAGCTGGCTGCGTAGGAACTAAGCTAAGAAGAAGCGATAACAGAAGAGTGGAAGGAAGCGGGCGGGCGCGTGGTGGGAAAAGGGCTCAAACGGAAGTGCTCGAAGCCTCGACATCAAAGAGGAGCGCGAATCAAAGCTCGACCCGATAACTTCCGCCGCGATAAAAAGATTGAGGCCAGGGCGAAGATTCCAGGCGAATAAATCCGTAATGAAGCTTTGATTCCGCTGGCGATTAACGGCCCGGGCAAACCTCCTGCGCGATACCCTACTGAGAGATACGGGCAAAGCGCCGGAAGACGGCGCCCGGAAAGAGATTAAGGTCCGCGCCGAGCGAAGGACAGAGGCGCAGCGAGGTGCGCGGGAGCTAAGCAAAGAAGTAATGAAAGAAACGGCGGAAGGGCCCGGTAGACGCGTGGTAGCGAAAGGGCTCAAACGGCGGGACAAGTGTCGGGCGACAAAGGGCCACCCGGCAGGGGATGCGCACGACTCATTTTCAGAAGTGGTCCATTTTTTTATTATTTACAGCGTCGGGACTCGCCCCCGCGGAGTAGCCGGTGCAGGCGCTGAGGGAAAAGGGCTCCTTTTCACGTGTCGCACAATGCCAGGACTCGAGAAAGCCGGCGCGGCCAGGGCTGAAAAAGCGAAAGTGCGCCGCTCGTCCCTCGCTTCGGATTCTGGGCCCCACCCTCGCCAGGAATCGTGCGCGAGGAGGCGCCTCGCGCGGACGGTGAGCCCTTGCCGGAAGTTGGCGGGCTTCCGGGCAGCTGCTCGAACGAGTTCGACGAACCACGAGGCGCGCCATGCCGCGCTCGAGGGTGGACGTGTTATCTGGAGAACAGTACGTTAACTCGCTGCTTGGGTCCAGCTTTCGTTTGTTCTTAGGGTTGCGAAGACGCGATAGCTCTGGATGCTTGATTTTTCGTTTATTTACTGCGAGAATGAAGATAATAATAATAATAAGAGAAACATGAGCGTTAAAATAATGAAAATCGAATTCGAGGGTAGACGCGTTATCTGAAGAATTGTACGTTAACTCGCTGCTTGGGTCCAGCTTTCGTTTGTTCTTAGGGTTGCGAAAACGCGATAGCTCTGGATGCTTGATTTTTCGTTTATTTACTGCGAGAATGAAGATAATAATAATAATAAGAGAAACATGAGCATCAAAATAATGAAAATCGAATTCGAGGGTAGACGTGTTATCTGGAGCACTGTACGTTAATTCGCTGCTTGGAAACGCATCCACCCTTCGTTTACTTAGGGTTGCAAAGACGCGATAGCTCTCGATGCTCGATTCTTCGATTATTTACTGCGAGAATGAAGATAATAATAAGAAGAAGAAGAAAAGCATGGGCATTGAAATAATGAAAATTGAATTCAAGGCTAGACGTGTTATCTAGAGAACTGTACGTTAACTCACTGCTTGGAAACCCATCCACCCTCTGTTTATTCCTACTGTTGCGAAAACACGATAGCCCCCGATGCTCGATTTTTCGTTTATTTACTACGAGAGTAAAAGAAGAAAAAGAAGAAGAAAAACGTGAGCATCAAAATATAATAACAAAAATCGAATTCGAAGGTGGACGAGTTATCTGGAAAACTACGTTAACTCGCCGCTTGGAAAGCCATCCACCCTCCATATACTCCTACCGTTACGAAAATGCGATATCTCTCGATGCTCGATTCTTCGTTTATCTACTGCGAGAGAGAATTTAAGAAGAAGAAGGAGAAGAACGTGAGTATAGAAATTGTAAAACTTTAATTCGAGAGTAGACGTGTTATCGGGAGAAATGTTCTGTCGCTCGAGAACTGTTAACTCGCCGCTTGGAAATACATCCACCCTTCGTTTGCGCCTGCCATTGCGAAAATTGAATATCGCTCGACGCTCGATTCTTTGTTTATTCGCTGCAAGAGTGAAAATAACAATAAGGAGATGAAGAAAAATGAGAACGTGGGCGTAAAAATAAAAATTTGATTTGAGAATAGACGTGTTATTTGAAAAACTGTACGTTGACTCTTCGTTTGAAAATCTAGGGAGCCTTCGATTTCTTCTAGCGTTGCAGAAACTTAATATCTTTCTATGTTCGATTTTTCGTCTACTCACTGCAAGAGTGAAAGTAACAAGAAGTTTACTAATGCCAAATGATGAGAGGACCACCGAATAATATAAAGAACAACGACAATATTAATATAACAGAAGTGGTTACCATAGTAGAAAACCTCTCGCATTATCGTTCACTAAAAACTTGTACTCATCCCTAATAAAGGTAATCATACAAACGTAATTTACATTTGACACCAACAAGATAAATCTTGACATATGAAATATTATATCATAACATATCAAATCTACATATCATACGACGAACCGTTCAAAATATAAAATTATTCAATAAAAATAAACAAGATGCCCCAAAATTTGATATTCGAATATTAATAAAACAAATGCATCGTACTACCAAAGCTGGCCCGATCCGAACATTGTCTCTCGTTTAATGCAAGAATATTTACATACACGGTGTCACGAGCCTGTCGAATGAAGACACATTGCCAACCGATCACGAGACTTTTATGAGCGCCTTTCTCCAAGAATCAACCGAGCAAGCGTTTCCCCTTTAACTCCGTCGGTGCATCCGCCCTTCCTCAATTTTATTAAAAGGTTTTCTTGTTCTTCCCTTTCTTTCAAGGTCCCGCTTTTTCTCCATTTCCCTGCAGCTGCGCCACCGGCCGCACAGTAATTTTCCGGAAACGGTTTCGCCCGCCAAAGCCACTGGATTAGAAACTCTCGCATCGGCGGCAACCTTCGCACGAATAAAACAGGGAGCGCGGGGCAAAAAAGTTTTCGTGTCCTTAGCAGTACGGAATAAAATTCCCGCTTAACCCGCGATTTCAAGCGAATAAAATTCCATTTGTACGGCATTATGTACACTTCACACCGGCAAATACGGAGGTAGCGGAGCATGTATCAAAGAGGAAGGGTGAATGGAGCGCAGGGTGGTTTCATGGTGGAGCGCGCAGGCCGTTCGCTCCTTGAAAAGGAAAACGGGACCCTTTCTCAACCCTGGCAAAGGCTCTCGGGCAAACACCTAGAGGTCTCGTGTACGTTCGCTTGTCCTTAATAATGATTAAATTTCCTTTCCACTGTACATGACCACGCGTACCTTGCAGAACGTTCTCGCTCGACCGACAGTACGGGAGTACAGCCTGGCAGAGAGGCGCCTCCCAATGCGAATGCGTCTTTATTTTATTCGAGAGAGAGAGAGAAAGGGAGACGACTTTGAAGAAGTGGATGCCTCGTTTCACGGTGAAAACTTCCCTCTGCCGTTTGTGCGTGGCAAAAAATGAATTCGAGAAAATGCCGAATGTACATTGTTTTCGAGTGCGACAAAGGAAGGTTGAGAGCTCGTGCATCTGCGATTGTAACAGGCGACACTCTCGTTACTTCGAGGAATCGCCCTCGCCCCTCGCTGTGCCATTGTCGGATGCGACTGGAAAGAGTTTTTTTCCTTACCGGTTTTGATTTTGAAGCGGGGACACTACTTGGCTGGAGCACCAATGGAAAGTGAGCCTTTTCGTTGCTAGCTTTGGACAACGTTTATAAGAATGATTTTTTGTGGAAAATGAAGATGCGATTTTGCTATATTTCATTGCTTCGAGTTAATTATCTTAGCTGTATGTTGATACAAAGTCAAAGGTAAGGACACTCTAATTTCTATGTTGGATGCAAAAATGTTTCCTATGTAGATAGAGATTTATATGGGCTACTTGGCATTAGGGAAAAAATAAAACAATATACAATAAGCAATGACCCTTAAAATCGTTAAGCGAATAGAAAAATGTATCTTTACATAGAGTAACAGCCCAAAGATACTACAGCTCCATCTGTTATTATACGTTTATACGCATACCTATAGGGTTAGTATTCGATTTTACGTAAAAATAATTACGCGATGTTAACTTTTTACATACGAAATAGTCCAGAATTAATTACAAGACTCATCCTGCATGCTTTCTTATAATTCATTTTTATATATATCTAGACACTAAACATTTTCCTCGATATTGATAGCACAAGTTAAAAATGTTCAAGGTAGAATCTCGAGTCCCGATCCGATTACCCCACTGTCCAATTTTTTCCACGCCTTACTTCAAATATACGGCTTAATTCACCACCTTATATTTATAATTCTCAATTTCCTTTTAACTCTTAAAATTGAATAACCTTTATTATCTCAGCCACGCACTAGTGGCTAGAGACTTTCCACGCACAATGTGGTTTCGTCAACTGAAATTCTTATTCCAATAAAACCAGATGGAGAATTAAATTATTAAGAACTGTAATAATTAACTGCTCATAAATGACCAATACAATTCACGCAAGTTGTCTTGATGTTCAAGAAGATTCATGAAGTACGTCGATAACACACACACAGACACACGCCCGTAACTTTCATCGCACGCGCAATTTATCTTCTTTACAGGGCCAAGGAAAGGGTTCTTTTTGGCGCGGAGCGACAACGAACCAAAGAGCCACCGAATTAGGAGCGAGTCGTAAAAATGACCGTAAAATTCCGCCGGTGTTCCTAATGCCACTTAGCGCCTTCTACGGCTATTGCGTGGGGCAAAGCGCTCGAGAAAACATCCGCGGATCGTAAGAGTCGGCTTTAAGAGTTCCCTGTCCATCAGCCCGGAAAGAAAGTTTCGGTTATGGCATCGCTATTGTTACTGGAGGGAGCGGCGTACTTAGCAAAACTTGTAGGAACTTCCTCGGAACTTTTTCGCGGGTCTTTCCTGTAACACGCCGGTCTCGAACGCGGTTACCTTTGTACAATGTTAATGCTCGCCTTTCAGATTTAATAAGCTGTTCGTTAGGTATACTTTGAAACTCAAGAAAAAAGGGTGTATAGCTTCTTAGTACTTACGGAACAGTGCATTAAAGCGACTGATTTTGCGTAGAGACCTGCGGGTGTCTTGGAATATTTTTTCGCACGTGTTCATCAGTTCTCCGAGCATATATGCTTTATCTTTCAAGGGATAGTGGTCTAAATCGAGCAGGAAACTGTGTATGAAAAACAATGACAAAAATATCCTTTCTTAACGTTTCGTCCTTAGGTGTAGAACCTTATCAAAATACAAGGCTAGAAAAAAACTAAATGTAAAAGGTTAGTAATAGTGATATTACTAAATTGTTAGGGGCTTACATGTAGAAGAAAGAAAAGTAAGTGAGAAATAAAAAAATTATTAATTTTTCATCCTTGGAACTTTATCAAATACGTATAGTCTGATTATATTAGAAATTTGTAATCTTTTCAGGAAGGAGGCCGACAATCATAGTGCCACGAATCAAAGGAATCAATATATACGATTGCTCGATTAATCAGAAATTTTCTAAAATGATATTCTTCGCGCAAATGCAAATGTTTTAAACCGCAACGGTCTAAAACGTATAGAAAAAAAATAAAGTGGTAATAGTTCATTGTTGCTGAATCATAGGTTCTTCATGTGCGCGTAATATTTACATTTAATAATACCTAATAAAATTAAATCATTAACAAAAAAATCAAATATTTCTTTCTAAGAGTAAACCCTTCCTGTAACAGAATATTCAGATCGTATTTGAGATATCACAGCGTGATTGTACTATTCACATTTATAACGTTTCCAATAATAGACATTAATACTAAGGAAAATTGCATATTTTGATCCGAGAGTTACAATAATTTATCCCCATATGATTAAACCTTCTCTCCGTTACAAAAATCGTTGTCCCTCCTATCATCTTTCCAACACATCGTCCATTTATAACCGAGCTTCCATTATATTATTACATTTATAATGTTTTCAATAATACATATTAATAATAAAGTACATAGCATACTTTGATCCAAGAGTTACGGTAATTTATCCCGATATAATTAAACCGTCCCTCCGTTATAAAAATCGTTTTTCCTCCTATCATCCTTCCAACACATCGTCGATCCATAACCGAGCTCCCATTATATTCCCAGGATATCCCATTATATCCCAATACTATTACAAGTATAATGTTTTCAATAATACCGTAGCAGGCTTTTGTTAATTCACATGAACAGATTAATTAGAACAACTAAAACTTTATTCAGTTACACGGTTACGCAATTCTGTTGCACGCGTCGCTTTTGATCGAGGGAGAACAACAACTTCATAAAACAAAAAATTGGATCCGATACACAAAAAACGCAGCTGTGTGGAACGCCACCTAGTGTATATAACTCGTTGATGACGTCATTGTGGCTTTGAAATCGTCAACAAATACGTATTCATATTAAATATATACATATTAATAATAAGGAATATAGCATACTCTGATCCGAGAGTTACGATAATTTATCCGGATATGATTAAACCTTCGCCCCGTTATAAAAATCGTTCTCCCTCCTATCATCCTTCCAACACATCGTCGATCTATAACCGAGCTCCCATCAAATTCCCGAGGCCGGGTCGATCCGATCGGCCGAAACTCGTTCGTCATCGTTCCAGAACGCAATCAACGTCGCAGTTCCATTCTTCGAGAATTTTTCACCTTCTTCTGAACGGCCGTGATTAATCGCAGTTTTAGTCTACTCGAGATACCGTGCGTTCGCCGAAAGGAATAAAACCGATGAAAGAGAACGACGGTGGGAGAAAACACGGAATTAATCACCTGATACACTCTCCCGCGGTGCGATATTCCTAACGCTTATGAGAATACGATCCGATCACCGCGTATTAACGTTTTCTAATAATAATCAGCGGATCGAAGGCGAGCATACGTGGATGGCGAAAATTCCAGCCGCGGAACTTTATCGTGGATAGGCGCTTTAGGATAATCGAACACGACGGCTTGTGAACTGTCGGGTAAGGAAATTAATAGCACGAACTTGTCAAAGTTTCTTTCGTATCTCGGCTTGCAACTGTACTGATGCATTAGTTCTTCGTCCATCCGGCGTTGAAATTCATCAAATGTATCGTTACTGATTGAATGCTTACAAAATACTCTGAATGTTATGGACAATATAATAATGTAATTGAGTTACAGAATAGATAATGGTTTGTTAAAAGAAAAGTTAAGTTTACGATTGTTAATCTTCGAAGTGTCACTTGGTTATTTGAGCGCTAAAGTACCCGTTGTTGAATAACGATTGTTTAACGATGCGAAATGTGTTATATTATAGTGAAAATGTATATTGAAAAAGATTTTATTACGGTATAGGGGTAAACACAGATGTTATTCCCATGTAGATTGAAATTTGGCTTCTTTATTTGGATTCAGATACACTTCGCATCGATGCCTTCGTAATTTCGATGATTGCAATATAAAAAGTACGATTCAGGAAAACGATTGAAATCATAGTATACACGATCAATAGCTATTTCGGTCTCTTCGGTAAATATATCCGTTACATCGAAATGGTTAAATAACAATTTCAAGCAATATTGCCAGAAAGCAAGAGAAAACATTCCAAATGGAATATCAATTTTTTACCATCGAGTTCTGCATTTTACTATCTCAAACATTAAATACTCTGTTTTTTTCTCACTCAATTGCATCCGTACAACGTAATCGTACCAAGATATTTATGAAACGAAAATGCAAAAATTTTCAAGATTTATACACATTAAGTCTTCGACTAAAATACTATAATATTTATAATGAAGTTGTTACAAAGAATAAAATAGATTTTTTATACTGTCACAAATACTGCATTATTAAAAAATTAGTCCTAAGCACGATCCTTAGATCGAGCAATAGGATTCGAAAATTTCTTTTTTCTCGTAATTGCCACCTTGCTTAGAACGCTCCCTTCTAGTATTTCAAAATAAAGATCTCCATACCCTCCACTCCAATTTTTATCTCAAAATATACATCACCTTTCTTCCAATCTTATCTTCACCCGCTTAATGCACACAAGTCTATGTAATTAAACATCGAGAGAGAGAGAGAGAGAGAGAGAGAGAGAGAGAGAGAGAGAGAGAGAGAGAGAGAAGTTGGTATGGATTGTGAACCTTTGCCTATCTCTGCGCGAAGATCTTTTAATTAAAGAAATCGGTAGAAAATGGAAAAAAAAAATAGAAACTCGCAGTGCCCTTAAAGAAACATTTTCGTAAATAACCACAGATTTTTGGGACTCCATCGTGGGGCCGAGCAAAACGTTACCAGCGGAAGATTAATTTTCCTCATAATTATCCTGCTTCATTGCAAGCGCCACTGCATTTCATCGCATAATGCTATCCAGATCGAGCCACCGCGATAACACTGCCGTTTTGTACGGGGACAGGGAATTTATGTTTATAATACGGCACGGCATATTCCTCTGGTGAGATTGTAATTCGAAATAACGCGGATCGTTGCGAAACGCAGGCGTTACCCCGAACCAACGAGGCGCGCAAAACATAAAGCGCAAGCTTATTTATCGGTTTATCGGAAAATTGAAATTCTTTCCCCCGCGTGAATTCCGCGCGCTCTTTTCCGCCCGCAGGGCTTCCTTGTGGGCTCGTTAATTTATCGCCGAATTGCGTCGTGCCGCCTTTAAACCCTCAAAACTCGCCTGCGCTGAGTGGCAAAAATTCTAATTCCAGCTGGGCAAGGATAATATTTCGCGATCATTCCAAAGCACGTTTAATCGCGACGATATATTTAATAAGCATACCAAAGTAAACCATTCTAAGAATTGTGCTAGGATATTTGCATTTTTATCCGTCGCTGTTTATTATTGCGGAAGAAAATACTCTGAAATTTGAATATACGATAGAGCTTAATTTCTGAAATCTTTTGTCGCACAACAAAATGTCAGATGAGTGAATGAAAAACTAATTTACGATCTTTTTCTACCGTTTAAGATTAAAGGGAAGGCGTAAATAGAATGTGTCTATCAAGGAAAACGTGCTTTTGCAATTAAGAAGGAAATAAAGACAGGTTATACATTGACTCGAGCATCATTGAGCATTCATTTTTTATATATAATAGCTTTCTACATGAATTATTTAACAACGTAAAAAAAATACAGCTGCTACAATCTGCTACACAATGAAGAATATTCAAATTTGAGATACTGCCGGTTTTTCCGCAAAATGATTATTCAATGTGTTATCGAAGAAATTAAAAAAGGAGATGAATCCCATTTTAGCAGAATATTTAAACAATATACTCATTTTTAACATTATGTAATTTTTACAAATACGAAATGTATACATAGAGAAAAGAACAATATTGTGTTATAATATCTTCAATATCAATATATAGCTTATTCGATAATAATTTAGTCCGCCTAGAATTACACTTTTACAGCATTTAACACTTTTTCATGAAAAAACGAACAATATTCTGTTACAATATTTTCAATATCAGTATATAGCTTATTCGATAATAATTTAGTCCGCCTAAAAATCAACACTTTTACCACCGTGCGACGGCCGGCTGTCCGATTCGAACTTCGAAGCGGGCACATGAAAAAAAAAAAAAGGCAAATGGACGCGAGCCGAACGTGAAAGTCGAAACCTCTTGCCCTGCAATTTCGTAGCTTCAATATTCCTATACATTTCCGTCCACCTCGGTAAATTCAAGCCCCGGACGAAGCTTCGTATCGGGCACGCTATTCGCAGAGAATTTTGCGTGTGTTTATCAAACGGCTGAAAGCTGAACAACATCCTTCATAGTCGAATGCGCACGCAATGGAGAACCTGTGTACAAACTACATTTATACTTTAATTCCTCCCCGCTGCGCCAATCCTGAGCGCGTTAAAAGAACAAAACCTGCTGCACTCACGACGCAAACTAATGTCAGGGAGAAAATGCGGAAGTCGCTCCCAAAATTCGCTCTCCGCCGCGACACTTTGTTTCGGCGATAAAATCAGAAACGGCCGTAACGGCGGACCGGTTTTAAAGCCAGATTTCGGGTGTGAGTGGCAAGTCTATTTCGTTCGTATGCATGCCGTTCCATATGGAACGTTGGCAGGGCCTAGAAACGACATTTCGCAGCTAACAAACACGTTTGCCTGTTTATTTTGGATTTGGCGCTAACCAAACGTATTATCTATTTCGTAATCGTTGCGTAAAATCTCGATGACCTCGCGATATATCTCTCGGTAAAAGCTTCAGATTTGAACAAGTCTCTTAATAAAAGGCAATGGGTAATTTTGAGGCAAGATATTTTATCAAGAAATGTTCCATATTTGCTGTCTGTAATATTCTTCGAAATTTAATGTACTGCGTTTTGATAATTGGTTTAGATATGTCTACGATTTAGAAAACAGTTATTTTCTACGTGTATTTTGAACGTAAATATTGATGGTTTAATACTTGTTTACATGTCAAAAATTCTTACTTATTTTTTTATATAATGTAAAGCCTATAATTTGATTGCTTAGATCTTTGGCTTACTTACTTTTCATATACGCATCTTCTACTCTACGCATTTAGTTTTATTAATGTTTTACAGCAAATGTAAGAGTTTACGTTACGTCTCTGACACAGTGATAAGGAGCGATATATTTTGCTTTCGATTAGCTTTCAAGCTCCACGTGCTGCATATATTGTATTTATATTGTTACATCCTGTGTAACAATTTAAGCAGCCTTCCAAAGACCCCTACGTATCCTTGACGTTTCATAATTTCTATCCCTTACAACTTCAGAAGTGAAATAAGAAACTGTTCTCTTTTATTCTTACGCAAGCAACTTGAACACATTTATAAATTACACCTACTACTCTATTTTAATAATTAAATTCCACTGCCCTGGATTCATCTATCAATATCCGCAGTTAATTTTTCAACACGTAAGAAAATAAAACTCCTTAAGCACACCACACAACTATTTTGAAACATACATTTACATCGCACACTATAAAGTCCACTCCGCGAGATTAAAAAAAGAAAGAATAATTAATTACCTCAATTGATAAAACGATCGATCATTCTCACTGTTGCATCAACACACAATCCTTCCAGTCAAACAAATACTACATAATTTCCGCCATTAGGACATAAAACGCAATCAAACAAACAAATACACGTCCCCAACGAATTTCCGAGTCATCGTGCGCGTATCTATCGCGGAAGCCACGCTCGATCGCAATATAAAATAGCCCGCGTGCCTTGTAAACAAAGGTGAATCGCAAAAGCTTAACAGGTTAACGACGTCCATTGGCCACGAGGATGACCCCGTTTCGCATGGAAAATGATCCGACAATACGGGCGGGTCGACGGGCGGAATCACGATCGACCAGTGGTTATAACGATAACGAAGAAGTTCAATCGGCGGTCGAGAGTATCCTGCGGGTCTGTATTAATACGGAGGTCGGCGTACGTACTGCAAATCCAATATACGATATCTCGATCCATGAACCAGCGCCGAATGTAGAACTAGACGAGGCAATTACGGTAGCTCTGTCACTGACTCTCCCGCGGAGAGGATGAGAAGGAATCGAGAGGAGGGTGAGCGGCTTTTCTTCGCTTCCTTCCCCCTTCGCGCCGCCATCGCGCAGCCGTTTCTCGAACCGCCGACACCATTCTCTCCTTTTGTCCACCGACATCCGTTCGCGCCACCGATCGAGTCCACCACCTTTCGCGGATGTAATTGATTTTACAATTTCCGTCTTACGCTCTCAATTTATTTACAGCCTGCCTCCTCGAAATAACCACGCTTCGATCCCGATGCGCGATCCTCGGGGTTTTGTGCCTATCCACTGTTTCGACCTCGTTGGTGTATGTCAGTGGTTCTCAATTGAGGGCGGTGAGGCCCAGGGTGTTGGAGATTTCTTTTTCTTTTTTTTTTTTTAATTAATTTTAGACAACGAGTGCTGAGGTTATTTGGCCTAGGAGCTACTGTGTAAGGTTGGTTTCGAATCACCAGAGATACGGAATACATATCGTGTGGAAAAAGTAGAGGTGATGGGCCGGATTCGAAATCTGAGGTTTAATTCACTATGCCACCGTTGATTTAATCTTTGAATTAAAAATTTCAATTAAACATACAGTTTGCTATTGCGCAAATTTGTTTAATAGACCAAAGATATTGCAATCACAATTTACATAGAACGCGATATCTTGTACAACGCACTGTATAATGAATTGCGGGAATTTCCTCCATTTAAAGATTAAATTTGTTTCGTTTAAGCGCTACATTGTTCTGTATATATTTTCCGATTTCTAGGATTTTTTACATAATATGTTGTTTAAATTATCTCTTTTGTTATATTTATATACAATAAAAATGTTTTGCATAGATATATTAGTAATATATTTATTTTCATTAATAGCGCGCGCGGGTATACGTCTGTTCTTTTTCCTGAAAAAAGTGCGGCAGATAAAAAAAGCTTGTGAACCTATAGTCCATACGCTTTATCGATATCCATAAACAATTTTGATATCCATAAGATTTTAAACGATACGTTAATCCTCGAACAATAAGATTTATCCCTTGCTTACGCGCGTAATCGCAGTCAGATTGACTTTATTCGATTATTATGTTAAGATATATTACACGAATACTATACTCGAACATATATCATATATTAATTAATTAAATAAACATATATCATAAATACATTATACATAACTACTTAGATTACATCGAGCAAGAACATAGATACGAGAAATATACCTTAAAATATATCATACTTGAACTTCCTGAATTAAGTATTCAATCTATCAACTTTTTCCGGCTTCTCTGATTCCCAACTTCCCGCTCCACGTTCGCACGTGTGTTTTCCTTATTCACTCCCCTCGAGCGGCGCTCCTTCCATGGCAGGTGCACTTTCGATTAACCCCGCTTATCAGGCCGGCGTCCCATTAATCGTCATGCCATTTCGCAAAGCGCCAGCTCCGCAGCTTCGTTGCGCCGCCTCGGATCGTAACAGACTTATCCGGGCCAACTTAATCCCCCGCTTCCGTCCTTCCGGCCCCTGCGACCTTCCATCAAGCCCGGGAGTCAAGGGGAGCCGTAATAATTCTGAATTCGGTTAACCCGCGCCCGGCACCTCGGCCAACCTACTTCTTCTCTCTACTTCGCCTTTCCCACCGCCGCAAAGGGCGGAAACTGCCGAGATAGCCGCGATAAGTCATCGCCACGATAAGCGATAGAAATCGTCCCGAGGCGTTAATCGCGCGTGGAAACGATCGAACACGTACGATCGCTTGGACGTGTATGGTAGGATTGCAGTAACATATGTCGGATGATCTCTCGCGGAGAAAGCTATCCTTTGGAAATTGTAGAAAAATTTGTCCGCCACCTCGAGGAACGTGTGGTTTTTGAACCGGCTTCGCCATTTGGGAGAAACGAGAAAGAGGATTTGTCAATTTAGTTGGGAGAGTGTGTATTAACGTGTTATATGCAAAATTCATGTGGAAATGTAAAAAGTGCACTGATTAATTCATTTCCTACGGTGAGGTAAGTAGAGAGAAAATATTTTGATGGAGTCTAGGAGTTTTATAGTTGTTGGTGTAATATTTAGGTGCAACAATGGAAACTAAAAGTTACACTGCTTAGGTGGAAATGAATAAAAGGCAAGCTTCAGGAAGAAGGGACAGTGGTGAATAATAGGTTAAGGAACTCGTTGAGTTTATCCAATACCCGTGAAGATTGTAAATAAATAATAGTCTGCTAAGTGACTTAGCAGGTTAATGACTTAAATTTCGAAGCTTCGAAAATAGTAGGTTAAGTCCAAGGATTATCATTTAAATAGGAAAATAAATGCCGATGTTTGTAATATAAATTCTAGGTATATCGCGTGAAAATATTCAGTATTAACAATCCTTGAAACAGGAGATGGTATAACGTTTACTGCGATTGCTTTATTGAGTATCCATTGGTTTGATCTCCAATGAGTTTAGATAGCTCTGATACTGTTGTTCTTCGTGCAATAGGATTTGTCTGAAACGCGCTATCCCACATCAAACGTTTATCGAAGTTGCTGTTGCTGTAACTTACAACTTCTATAAAAACCGATGGTTCAAACCCAAGAACCGAATAACAGTTTTTGTAATACAGTCGTTGTCTTAACCTACAAACTCGCTTCTATTAAAATCGATCGAATAACGGTTTATATATTACAGACTTTGGCATAAAAATATTCATTACTTCCAAAACAAGAGTTACAACCGACATTTATTACGGTGCTCGTTACGTATCATTTTTAGCACCCATTCCCTGGCCGGTTAACATTTGCATTTGAAATACACTATGTAATTTTCCCGCAAGGATATAAATAATTGCGTGTTCCCTACTAGCTTGGATAAACGTAGGAAAAAACCGGGAAAGCAGTCGGGCGAATAAATTTATAATTTAGCTCACACCTCAGCGAGAAAATAAATCAAGGCGGCCCAGATAAAACCGCAATAAAAATTAAGCGATTTAACTTTTTTGGCGGCTCGAAATTAATAATATACGCGATTTAGGATGTGGCCTAAGCACCTGTGTTTTAATTAAAACAAAATCCGCGACTGAGACGACCGGATATGGTCCATTAAAGTAGTATGAGAGAGAAAGAGCAATGGAGAGTGGGAGAGACTGGCTTGGGAGGGGGAGGAGGAGGAGGAGTCGTAAGAAGGATACGTGCCAGATAATTGAAAATGTTCCACTGCCTAAGCTGCGCGGTGATAATTGCAGAGAGTAATTCGAGAACACTGATAGTCACGTTTTTAATTGCGCGGAATCGACCTAGATTATTATGGGTTCACAGTGGTTTAAACGAAATTAAAACGCATAACCGAACGTGATTCGTTCGTTTCGCTTAATTCCAGGCTGCAGTTAGTTTCATAGATTTACCCGATTCTCTGGCCGCGTTTTATGCAAACGTTTGGGACCGAGTTAATTTCATGGAAATTTTCCGCGATATTCTCTGTCTGGTTATTTGCTCACAATTACTTGAAAATGAAAAGAAAAAACAAACAAAACTAAGTTAAACAACCAACAAAGGTAACTACGGCGGTGCATTAATCAGTAATAAAGTAACGCGCAACGAGACGTTCGTGTAAACGACCATCGCGTGGAATTTTAACAGGCTAAAACTTCGTCTCATTATGCAGCTTTAACCCTGCAGTGGTCGTGCATCCGAATTTCGCGCGGATAACATTTGTCGTACAATTTAAAGTAAGAATTTAAATGAAGAAAGAAATATTTGTAATGTTTTTCATTCGTAATGGTCTAAGTAACTTACGTTGAATCAATTTTTCATACATAGTTATATGTAATAAGTGGCTCATAAAATACGTTTTGCTACAATTGGTATTGACAACAGTGCACGAAAACTGACGATTATTTGGCACGGACGACTATTGACATGCGCACGACCACTCGAGGGTTGATCTGGTAACATTTAACGGACGAGTCACGTAAATTTAAGTTTTTGTATCCCAATTTCCTAGGAAAGGCCACGCACATTTACGTTTTCGCTTGAATTTTGAATGCGCTTCGTTAGTCTTTTACTTCTATGCATATTGTGTTATCCTTTCTTCGTACATTGTAATACTATCGGTGCATGCAATGAATTTGTGCGCAAATAATCTGCACAATGTTGATTCTGGATTTATCGTCTTTATTGTGTATACACGTTGTATTATGATGATGATAATATCCAAATTCAGTCAACAAAGAAAACTCCAAAAACAAATCTAGCAAGTAGATAATTAGAAAACATGAAGAACTACATCCTGAAGCAAATTGTTGGGAAAGGATAACTATCCTCAAAAGTCTGCAGCTCAAAGAAAAAAGAAACGAAACAAGATACATTTGTCAATTCTGTCAGGATCTACTTCGCAAGAATAAATGTTTTACAAAATCCTACACTGGTAAGGAATACAATACATATTAATATATAACATTCTAAAATTTGACAAAGAGTGGTATTAATTTAATAAAACAGCAACGCTTTAAAACCATACATACGTGTTTGCTTAATTCTAAATACAAGGTATGCTCAGTTTCGAGCAGCTCTACGCCCACATGTAGTCAATTCTCCATTTGGTCCTTTGGAGTTAAAGTTCAGTCGACGAAAATCGACATCGTGTATAAAAATTAAATACTTTCGGCCACGATTTTGTGGCCCAATAAATAAATTAAGCAAATAATGAATTAATTCAATAACAAGAGAAAATTATTAGAGGATATTAAGAAATAATATTATTAGAGAATAATAAGAAAATGGTTAGGAAATAAACTGGTAAGAAACCAAGCAAGCGACAAGGCGTAGGAAAAAAAATCGGACGATTGGTTAACCGTTTATATAATTCACTTAAAAAAAAATGCCCGAAAACCGAGAGAAACGGAGAAAAAATAACCCCTCGCTTACGTGGTAAGCTGCTCGCCTGACCCAAAGCTCAAACTTCGAGCCGTCCAGCAACGATGAAATCCAAGAAACTCGCCTCAACCGAACCGATATTCAACCCGGTACTTTCCTTCGAGCCCGCCCGGATTCAAAGGCAGCAAACTCAGGAATACGCGACGTTATGAGCGGGGGCAAAGCCAAAGGCGGGGAATATCAGAAACTGTAATTCTTCTAACGATGTTGGCCGGCAGGAGTAAAATCACGCCGCAGACTCTTCACGGTAGACAAACGTTCATAGTCGGTGCGCGACAAAGGGAGAAATAAAAACGTGGCGCTTTAAATAAAATCCACCTCCCGCCCCTCCTGCCGCCTCGCTCCTCCTCGGCCGCCCTGGCGGCAACAAACGCGCATTCTCACTTCTCCGCGGGTTCCTCACAAAAAATTCTATACGTCATTTCACTGGCGCGCGGGGTCGCAGCCGGGGTGAAAGGAAGCGAAAGAGCGCGCGTCGAAAATTCCTCGCTGCTGCCGGGGAGACGTTCAACGGGGCGAAATTGGCGACGAGGAAGGCTGCCGTTTTCGACGACGATAATTATCGTTATCGTCCCGGCGACGGATCCTTTCTCGTACAGCGATCCTTTAACCGGGTAAGACGAGGCTGACTGTTGCCCTGGGTTGGCGAGAACGAAGTAGAATTTCTCGAAAGCACGGTGGATAGAACCGATGTGGGAAGAGTGCAAAATGATTTACGTAATTATTAACTCTTTCGGTGCTGGGAGAAAAATGGGTGCCTGTGCGAAGATAATCGGATGAATTGGAGGAATTTACTAAGGTTTCGAATAAAAGCTCATGAAAACCAAATTAAAAATGATATTCACACGATTCAAAAAGCGCATTTTACTTGCAATGAAATTAAACCATTTATAATGTTTTATAGATTTATTTTGAGAGAGAGTTCTCTCGCAATGCGAATAGTAAGGCTCGAAATATGAAGTGTGAAAGCAATATCGCTGGTTTTACATTTCGAGTACGAAAACGTAGCTAAAATTTTTACCAGAATCGTCCGACAGTGGAATTCGCAATTACTTATTTCCCCACCCAATATTTGATACGATTTTCCGTAATCCTACGGAAAAATATCTTTGTAAAGTGAAAATACCCCGAACAGTAAGACTCGTGTTTTGGAGAAACACCGGTTGGCATGTAGAAGCATTGCAAGGATGGCAACGCTCGCGTGGCTCAATTGTCGAAAAGAGCCATATTGGACGTCGTTCCGTCGCGTCTGGCTGCGTCCGAATGTCTGTCTGAGTGTCTGTCGTTTAAGTACAGTATATGTTTGTTATATTGTCCTGTTAAATAGATTCTGAATAAAGTTATTGTTACTGTTAACCCATAGAGTTTCTCTGAAAACTGTTCGTCTGTCCGCTCCTTTTTCGTCTCTCTCTTTCTCTCGCAAAATACTTTTCGATCATCTTTGTGTTTTTGTTATATCTGTATCAATTAAAATGTTTTATGTAAATTAAGGAAGTATACATTGTACTTAGTGTAATATATTGCGTCGTACTTATAAAGCGCAACAATTAGATAATGGACACACAAGGACTGATATGTTGTCTGGGAAAGAATAATGCTGAAATCACTAATTCTAAAAATAAAGAGAAAGAACTAAAAGAAATCGGTAACAAAATTAAAAAAGTATACTTTCCTATAATCTTTATGTCGAGACCAACTCGATGTCGAAATTACTCGGATTAAACTGAACGTCGAGTTGGAATCGACGCACGATCATAAAAGAGGTAAGTTTCTCGGTCGAAAAAGTGGCAACTTCCTTAGACAGAGTACATACGCAATAGTTTGTACGTAAAGTGTTGGTATCTATGAATTCAAATTGTCACTTAAAAACGCCTAGAATTTTTAATTAAAGCGCAACGCGGGTATGTACTATGAAGGCGACTCACGAAGGGGGTTAACGACTGTGAAATAACGCGGCCGTGGCAACTCGAAAAGCAAATGTCACGTTTAACATTTTTTTCCCTCCCTCTCCAACCCCGCTTTACCTAAATGTCTTGCGGTAAATTTCGCATTTGGGTCAGCACCACCAGCTATGCCATTATTAACTAATTTTATTCCAACGTAAATTGGAAATATATCACGCAGATTTGAGTAATTCTCAAAAAATAATGAAACAAACGGTGAGAATGGAAATGTAGCGACTAGACATTTATCTGTACTGCGATACGTCCTCTACTAAAATAGTCAAAATAAATTCTATTGGTGAAGAGACTTAGTGGAAATGAAATATTTTAAGTACTTACATGTACAACTGTCACAGTTTAAATGATTGACCAATCATAAAGCTTTCCTCGAAAGGCGTTAATCGCAAAAATGATTAGTTCATCCGTGCAAAATCCATCAAAAAGGAAAAGTGAAAAGTGGCATGTTAATAAGTGATGCTTCATACCTGGTTACCGTAACTCCAGCGCTCTTTATTATACAGCAGATGCAGTGGAATTATTTAACAGGCAAGCCCAGCGTGCCAGCAAAGGGAAATGCAAATGTTCAGCGACTAGGATTAATTCTGGGGCTGACCGGTAGTATATTATTCTAAACAAAGTATCTGACACAAAGGACGAGATTACTAAAAAATATTGGCAAAGCCTTAGTCTTCGGAGGAACACACGTTATATACTATGGAGTATTAGTAAATTAATGAATAATGTGTAACTTTATAGTTAACATTATTGGTAAGTTAACATTATTCGTAAATATAATATCCAGTATCATAAAGCAAGCGCGGAATGCTTTATCAGGCTATTCTTTGAACGACTATTTTTCCACAAATTGAAAGTCAACTCACTATTTTAGTCGTTACAGTTATTTCGTAATGTACGTTGTATGTTTGTTCGCACCCCATATTTTATTCAAG
This sequence comes from Ampulex compressa, assembly GCA_038496175.1. Lineage (NCBI taxonomy): Eukaryota > Metazoa > Arthropoda > Insecta > Hymenoptera > Ampulicidae > Ampulex > Ampulex compressa. The sequence goes on from JBCFXI010001026.1 coordinate 47,172, forward strand.
ATACTCTGAACATTTCAAATATCTTACACCCCAAATGCATCGCTTAATTACATATTTGTTTTTCCTCTCCTTTAGTAAACTTGACTCATGCCGTTATTGTGTTTGTATACGCAATTAGTATGTGGAAAAAGTATGCTGTGCGTTTACATAATAATATCATAAGAGGATTATTTGATTCCTAGTTTTATTCCGGCTTTTTTCTTCACTCTTCATACTTGTTACAATTCAAAACTAACTAATCTGTTACAACGATGAAAGGATAAATTTATGGTAACAGAATTCAATTCTTTTTTTTTTTTAGACAAGATATTGATCATGTTTTCTTTGCTCATGTCATAATTCTGTATTTATTAATACTTATAGTAATAAATGATTTTTCTTAAGCTTTTCTATAATGTTACCCAAAGACTTAATGATGTTATTAGGTGAAAATTTGTGTAAAAGAGCGAAAAGTGACCTCGAAAGCAGCATAGTACTTTGCTGATCTTATTAAACGTGTTATCGCACACCCTAATCAATGTAACGTAATACATTATAGTTTTAATGACGCATCATGCCCCATTTTAGTTAAATTCACATTATGGAAAACTCATAAGCGACGCAGTATATTATATCATAATGGTAATTACGTGTTAATTATTCTGCAATAATCCAATAATATGTTGTGTTAATAATAACTCAATTTGAACTGCAACAATATTCAAATATTCAGTCATCAGTATTATAGCAAATTTCTTTTTATCTGTATACATATTATCGTTAGGTATAAATTTAACTAACACATGCTTCCTTTTAACAATCAGTCCGTCAAGAAAAAACAATTTATACGGGGTTTTTATTACTTGTAAATTATATTTTGTTTCTGTTATTTTTTTCGTTGCTTTTTATAAGTATAAGTACAGGAGTAATTATTTCGGATTATGTTTAAACAGTTATGCATCTACTGAAAAGGAAATAATATACTTTTCAGTTAAATCTTTCAGATAGTTACGAGAACTATTAAAGGAATATATTTATTCACTTGCTTTGCTAAGCATGAAACTAGGATAAAAATGATTTACGATGGTGATAATATTCCGTTTGCGTGAATCAAGACACGGATAAAATTGTTTTCTAAGTTAGCATCTAACTTGCTCGTTGAGATTCTGGGTCGTTAATTATTCTGGTCCTTCGCTTTCCTTTGGTGCAAGTTCACAAATGATCGTTGCGTTGCTGGAATAGCAACAAAATTCCCTCGACAAACTTGTAACAGGAACGGGAATAAGTGTAATTAAATAAGAAACCAGCAAAGCGTGAAACTAAATTACTTGTAATATATACATATATACCTTAAATTAAAATTGAACACTATTAGGGTAACAAGCACAGCGAATAAGCGAATATTCTATATTTGCTTTATTTAATAAGACATGATAATTACTTTGAAAAAAAATTTTTACTTTATTTAAATCAAAATCCTTTCCCTTTTAGTGACTTTTTTTCGTATTATGTGTACAAACAGTCTTATTGGACTACATCCGTAAATGCAAAATGTGTGATACAGTCGGGCCACCATAAATAACGAATGGGCGCGTAAGGTTATGCAACGATGTCATAATCCATCGATTACATTTGCTATGAATGTAAACGTGGTAGCGTTATTCAGCATAAATCAGACACGACGATTTCGATAATCACGTATTCCCGAAGCTTCATGGCCATTGTTTACTGAACATTAATTATATGCAAAGGTATAAAACGAATCCTCAGGACGTAATGCAATTTAATTATCAAAAACGGATATACATTTTTCTTGATGTTTTTAGGGAGTTAATAAACATGTGTTTAATTTTAATCGAGTGATCGTTACGCACTATTAAGCTATAATAAAAAGCTAACACGATAAAATCCGAAAATAGCGACAATGCAACGTGCAATATGTTAATCTGCATAAAATTTCGGGTGAAGTTCGACAGAAATGACTTATGAATCTCATTGCTACTTACAACAGCCATGAAGTTGAAAACACAAACGTTTCCGAATATACTAACCAATGACTAATCGCGTAAAATAAACTACTGAAATAAAATAAGAATTGAAAAATGATGAACGGAATTTTAAGAATATATAAAATTTGACGTAAGATTTTATACATATCTTGCAATAAGTGCTCATCATTATCCACTGATTCTCAAGTTCTAAAGAAGAAATACACGATCTTATAATGGAATGCACGCTGCACTATTTGTCCTCCCTAAACCATCGAATTTCCACTGTCAATAATCCGCACGATCTTACAGAATAATAGTAAAATAAAGCTTTGTCCGAGAGGTGCAGTCTTAAATCACTAAAATGTATTTCAACAAACCAATAAACACAATTTTAATGGTAATCACCATCCACATTAGATCATGTTATTATATTATCACCCATAAAATTTGTCCATTATCCAGTACCTACAATATGAAAACAACATATTATCACCTTCTATATCCGTAACCGAACCAATTTTTCTACAGCAAAATAAAAACAAACAACGTACAATAGAACAAAGAAATCGTATATTCCTAAAATAAAAACCAAATCTGTAACATAAAAGGAATCGTGAAATTTCGAACAGCGATTTCTAAATGATCCAAATAACGTAACTGTACGTAACCGTAATATAGAGTACAATTTCCTGCGTAACCTCAGGAATACTGCACCTGACCCTGAGACGAATACGTGCCGTAATTGGCCACCATTAATACGTCCAGACCTTGTTCTCCGAACCTGAAGGGAATAGGACAGCTGTCGACGAAAGTAAAGTGAAGTCGATAGGGGAAGGTGAAGATAAAAGATTAAAGCAAGAAAGGCAAGAGGAAACCAAGGAAAGAAGAGAACCGCAGATCGATGCGGAAGGCTTCGTTATTTAGCTTGATCGGCCGTGCCAGCTGTTTCGCTACCCCTTCTTCTGTCGTCCTTCGTCCACCAAAACCGACGTTACACCGACGTTCGTTTCGATGCTGCTCTCCACCACGCATTCCTTCCCCCTCGACATTCAGCCAGTCTCCTCCCTTTCCCCTGCCGATATCCACCTCGTCTCGTACCCGTCGCTTCTTCCTCCCTCGCGCCTCCTTTTTTGGCCCTTCCCACCCGCGTTATCTATCTTGTATCTTATCGACACAGGGTTTTCCTTGCATCGCGTGCCACGATAAGTCGCGCTCGACTTAACTCGCTCTTTCTCCTCTCCTCAGTATTGCGGCCAATTTCGTTCGACGTATATTACTGGATGTCGATTATCCCGCGAATACTTCTTCCTTTTTTTTAAACGTGCCGGAGACTTTTGCACTTGCTCAGTTCATCGCGTAGGTCACCTGTCTCCTCCTTTTGCCTCTCCTTTACGCTCGTCACGCGCGCAATTGGATGTCTCGATGGTTATTTACTGTTTGCTTCTTTAACGTACGCTCTCCTTTAAGTCGCATGACTTTAAAATACCTGTCTTTTGAAATATAGAAATGTTTCGTAGTATCTTGTTTAAGGAGTTTTTTCTTCCATTTGCTAAATTGGGGAAATTGTCTCTTGACCGTGGGTCAGGTTACAGTTGAAAAATAGTGGAATTAAATTGAGTCGTAGTTGCCTGATGCTTTACCTTCTTGCATTACCTTGGAATCCCTTCCACGGGATACCACTTACCACGTCACCTTATCCCTCTCCTCGCCCTAAATCCTTTCCCTTATCGCATCATCCAATCTTCTTTGCGTTACAGCCATACCCTTCTACGGTACTTCGATTTGCGGAATAGCATAATCTCTGGAGAAGTTCCGAAAACTCCGCACATAGTGACGCTCGCTACGTGACCCCGGCGTCGATATTCGTGTTTTTCTCTGTGAGCCGGCGCTCGAATTCAAGCTACGCTTCGTGGAGCCGCGCGGTACTGTCTGCTCGTTCCGTTGACGCCAGGGATTTCGTCGAATCCCCGACTGACGATTTCCGGGCGTCCCTGGCACTCGAGGCCCGAGTAATAATGTATAAACAATAGATGTGCTATGCAAGGCTTTTAAGCCGCGACGTTTACTTAAAATAGGAACAATCTATCCACCGCGCTTAAAATAAAAGGAAAATGCCCGTTTAATGATAATCATGTTATAGTTGTTTGTGGGGAACCGTAAAATGGCGTAAAAAAATTATCGTGGAATTAATATACGGGACTCGCATCGTAAATGCGTGGTATATACATAGAAAATGGGGTAATGAACATATGAAAATATTTTAATTTCGAGATAAAATTGTCGATCATCTTTTGATTAATAATCGCCACAGTGAAGAAATGACTATTGAAAAGGAAAGACCTTCAGAAACATGTTGATATTTTATATTTTTTGAAATACAAGTGTGACCCACCGATAATGCAAGCCGGCTTCAAGGTGTTTCAAGGACTTCTATATATCAATATTTCATGTACACACTTGTATCTCATGCTTGTTATCTGGATTTGGTAAAGGAAAGAGACAAGATAAATACGCCGCAGATTTTTAATACCATGTAAACCCAGATATTTCCAGACATTACAAATGACCTTGCTATCATTTTTCAATTTTCTCTTTATATTTTTACGCCCCATCCTCGGAGCGTTTCGACCCGGCAAATCTCTACCGCACATTTGGGAGATTGTCCTCGTCATCCACCCTCCTTTTGATGTCCAACCGCCTACTTCTTTACCTCTATCTCCACTCAAACCTTCTGGTGTCCGTCAAAAGAGTTAAACCTAAACGAAGAATGCTAAGCCAGACTGACATAATCTAATAAAAAATACAACAAAAAAATACAATAAAAATTTGGTTTTAAACAATTATTACGAAACGTAAACCTTTTAATACCACCGGTGACTACAGTCTTTCATTTCTTTTTGCAATGATTTATACCCTAATCATATATTAACAAAGCGTATATTCTTCAGCTTTATCCCCGCCGATTTCCTCTGTTTTGCTTACGAACCGCTAGAAAGTAGGAAAGATTACACACTTTATGCGGTAAAGCATGTACCAATTCGACTGTTTGTATAGGTATAATCATATAGAGTATTCAGTACAGTGTACGAAAAAGAGTATAGTTAAACAGCCCATGAGACTTATACCATTTTTGTGTCGATATTCTTCACATAAACTAACTAAATGTCATTTCGGAACACATCAGTTCTGCATAAAAAAAGAAAAAAAGAAGCAAGGTATACGTTCCTTTATAAGTAAATACACGCTTCAACCAGCATTTATTAATATTCGCACGAACTCGATTGTTTTCGAAATTCACCTCTCGTCCTCGGCCATAAAAATCGTTGCTCGAGAAGGGTTAGGGCTCCTCACATCCGAGCGCAAGCTCGTGGCGGCGCCTTTCCCGAGTGTTGCCAAGGGCGATATATCCCTATTCGACACCAGAAGGGTTAAGTCCAGGGAGTCGCTCGTCGAAATCGCCCGAACTTGGTCTTATTGTCGGACTCGACCCCGTCATACCTCGTCGGCGACTCGGAGCCCCGACCGAACTTCTGAAGACACCACGCCGAGAGATAGAAGTCTCGTCCGGCTCTCGATTCGTTCGACCGCCCGAAATGGCATTCGGTGAGTTCCTGGCACGTATAAAGAGAAGAAGCGACGAGTGGAAGCGGGAAGGACGATGGAGTGAAAGAGAGAGAGAGAGAGATAGAGATAGAGAGATAGAGGGAGAGCTTAAGAGAGAGGTAGAGCATAGAGGGATAGAGAGAGTGGGAGATAGAGCGATAGAGAAAGAGGGGTAGAGGGTGAGAGAGAGAGAGGGAGAGGTGGAGTGGACGCAGAGAGCGCGATAATCCGGCCAAACTTTCATTTGCTGAAGATGCCCCGGGCACGGGGTGGACTGAGAAATTGAATCTATTATGCCGTGGAGCCGGCGATGGCGCGCCGAAGGGAAAGATCGCGTTTCTCCGCAGCGTTCAACCAAACTTTCCCCCAACCACGCCGGATCACGTCGTTATATTATTTTCCCAGCTAGACGAGGACCGACCTTTTGCTCTCGAACCGCCGTTTTCGGTTTCTCCGGCGGAATAAATCCCCCGTCTTACGATTCCTCTCACCGTAACGATTGTCGGAGTTCGCCTTCCAACCATTTGTTCCTATTCCTATTGAATACTTAGCGGTAGAAATATCTACTGTGGCTAGGATATATATCTGAATGTATTATGAGTGTGTGAGAATGGAAAATTCCACAGGGGGGAAAGTAAATGGATCCATTTAAGCGTCGGCGCGACGCAAGAAAACTGTGGAAACTCTTCGAGAATGCTATATCGCAGAGTTGAGGTTTTCTTTTTATAGTAAATTGAGTAGCGGTTATATTCACTGATTGAACTCTTAAGTGGATGGTGGGCCCTGCAGGGTACTAATTACATAGTTAGTTATAAAAGAGAAGTAGAAACATCTTGCTGATTTTCATGTAACTGTATTCAATGATTAATGGCTTAGCTGTCAGATGGGTACGGGTTTGAAACATTTATCCTACTAATACTGAGTTTTTACATCATTTTACTTGACTACCTCCTCCATTTGCCTCATTTTGGATTACGCCCAACTTAGAGCCATAAAAGAGGTACGTGTATTTCAAAATATTTTGCTGATTATTGTATAATTGTTTCTTAGTATATTTATATATAGAATAAAATATAATTTAATTTCTACTGTTCCGTACAAAATACAAATTTGAGAGTCCATGATTGCACGTTGTACCTTGCGGTATACTAACTCTTTTTCTTCTTTTCTATATATATAATAAATAAATCATTTTTTCCGTTATTTTTGCCTCTTTATTTTCAAGTTTGCTAACATAAAAACAATTTTTTTTAATAAAATGGCTAAATCATGTATGTAAGGGTTAATTGTTCCGATGTCAACCGTTTCTAGTAAATTGCGGGGCACATGAATTTCTCTTATATTCCACCCTGTTTCTTTCGAGGATTAAGTATAATCCGCGACAAGATCTACGTCCATGCACAGGTCTGGAGTGGAATAAGTGGCTCGTTGTTATAAGGTGAGAGGTTAATGTCCGAGGATGTAACCCGAGGGAGAGAGAAACTCGGGTACCACGAGGTTCTTGGAGAATCAGAGCTTTACATCTCCGGTTTCCTCAAAGTTTCATCAATGTCGGTACGTTTATTTCGTGATAGAAGTAAATGTATGCAGTCATGGAAAATGGATCATTGGGGACCACTTTATCTTGCTTCTTTTCCTGGAGTACCATGATCAACGCGAATATCTCCCTTATAATCATTCATTTAGCGGCTCTCGTTTAAAAATCACAAATCCATTGCTCAAATCAGACGACGAATAACAATTTTATATTTCTGCGATTAAATACCATCTCTTACAGATATTTATAATTTGTATTACGCTGAATGGAAACAATTATTCGGATACATTTCTAAATGTTTTTGCCCGGTATATATCTTAAAACGTCCTTGTTTTATCGTCCTGAGATCGCAATTTGAATTCGTATAAATTTATTTCCTGCTCTAAAATACATAAGTTACTTATTCATACGTAGAATTTATTTTATAATATCGATGCACGTGTTCTTCAAATCAATATATTTTATGTGTTACAATAATTCACATTTTCTCTTATAGTCATTTTTGTTTACTGATGTAAGTATTTTATCATATTACACAATCATTTTGGTTGCTTAACATCTATTTTATTTATTTCCTGAAGGTTTGTTCTACACCACCCTTGTAGCGAACATCGATATTTCATTTACCGCGGAAACCCAAAGAATGCAAACAAAAAGGGAAAAAATGGAGAGGATTACACAGATACATCAATAGTATAACGTCAATGTAGAAGCGGAACATCGTTCTCCGCTACCCGATATTCTTGGTAATTCTTATTCTTCCACTGCCTATTCCGCAGGCTTATATTAAATTCGCCAAAGAAGAGAACCTAATCTCTTCATTTTCCAGAGATACTTCCTCGCGTCCGTATTGATTTCACGCAAGTGAGAAGTTTCACCCCTGACTGCTGCCAAATGCAGTACGTTAAGTTCGACTCTACTATCGACTATTGCTTATCAGCATCGCCTTCAATTTAGAACTATCGACGTTTCCTACCGTTCGTCCGAGTTTGCTCGTCTGTCGTGAGAATGGACAGGTACTTCCAAAACTCTTTTCAACGAATGAACGCTCTGTCATATCGTTCAACACGTGCTTCGCTGGAACTGTAGTTCGCTGGTGCCTGATCGCAGCTTGTTCAGGGCTATTGCCGACATCGTAGGATTCGAATTTGCGTTTCTTGTTACACAACTCCTTGTAGCAGTACGACACGTCATTCGACAGTTTATCCGTGGTTGAAACAAATTGCGGGATATCGCCCTTGGATTTGAACACTCATCGATTATACATTAATGAACACGCTGAGACAATAACGCTGCTCTGATAAGTAATCATATATATTATGTGTGTCTAAGAAATTTTATATCTTTTAGAGTTTGAGTTTCACGTTGCTAACAGTTGATGAAATTCAAAAATTCGAGAGTCTATGAAATCTCAAATTATACGAGGTAAATTATGACATTTACGATATTAAAAATACGCCCCTGGAGAAAAACAATCGCGCATTGTAGCCAGCATCGAGATACAGGTTATACGATTTTTACAATAAAAATATGTCGAAGTCATTATGCGTTTATTTTCACCATAATCCGCGAAGTTATACCTCAATGCCTGTGTATTTCGAACGTGCTCGTTCTGTGGTTCAACCTAAGAAAGCCGTTGAGACGACACAGGAGCAAAAAGGAGTGTTTCTATAAGCACGCCAATCCTCACCTTGGAGGCTCGCCGAGTTTCCACATTTAGGCTGTTGACGTAACAAATTGCAAAGAAGTAAGATACCTGCGCTTACCGGAAATCCATCAAAACCCACGATTTAATACTTCCGCGCCCCACGATTCTATTTATGCTTACAACAATGCTTTGAGACTAGTCCCTGACTTTATGCTATCTTACTCGGTCTCGACACCTCTCGTTCACTGCCTTTGTCACGTGATCGAATTAGTCACGTGACCACTCGGCGAATAATACGATTGGCTGGAAGATACGTGTGAGTAAAGATGCGCGCTTTTCGTCTGACCAATCAGATCCGCATTTCACTCAATATTTTTGAAGCGAAACTTCTTTAGGCGCGGTGGATCAAATTGGGCCGAATGAGACGAAAAGTGAAACGCTTTTTCTTCTTTGATATCAACCGACAGTTGAAAATAAAGAGATATTGTAAGAGATAAAGATAGTCTCTCGTTCGTTGCTAAGGAGATCTTATAGAAAAGACAGTCGTGAATAGAAGAATCGCAGAGCGTCAGCGGAAAAGCACAAAAAGATTGTAAAGGCACGATTTATTGAAATATATTGCTGTTCTCATTTATGCTCTTCTTTAGAAAAACCTCTTACAAAATCAGTTCAGCTATCGTAAACACATAATTCCTTTCTGAGTGCATAAATTAATGAAAATTGATAAATAAAAAATATAATTGATGTAATCATGAGAGATTTCCCTGAATAAAATCCCATTTCCCAATCATGAAACGATAAAATCGTCGACAAATGCTACAACCTAAGCAATTTCACTTCCAACGCGCGAGAGTGTCACGCATATTTTTTTTTCACAAATTGCGCGGGTAGCAGGAATCGACGTATCGAGAAGTCGACGATGCCGTTGTAAAAATGGGATCTAACAAGCGGGCGATATTTGGCGGAAAAATGAAGGCGGCCGGGAAGAAGCTTTTTGAATAACAAATAATAGGGCGAACCACCGTGATCGAAAGGACCATTTATCTTCCTGGAATCACGGAGATAGGAGAAGGAAAGAATAATGGCGGCTCACTTACCTTCCCGGAGCCCCTTGAGTTGCACAGAAGAACGCCGGCGGCATGGATCCTGTACTCTTTGTCGAGCTGCTCGTGCTGCCCTTGAATTTTTCTGCGGCAAAACGAAGGAAAGAGCAGCGTTAAAAATGGCCCGGTAATTTCTTACGCGGCGCCTCGCGCGCGAAACGCATTTTTTATTAGCGTAACACCTCAAAAGCCTCATCGATCAACTACCGATCTATCGAGATCCTTAACATTAAACTCCGTGTATTTCTTGCCTTATTGCACTTTACTTACCATTGTATTAAAGTTCAATTTAATATGCTTTACCCTAAATGAATATTTTTTGTAGAATTATATGTCTATTGAAGTAAAGTACGTTTTTACTTAAATCCTTGTCTATTGAAATAATAGTTTTATTGTTATAAATTTAAATTAATAATAGTTTTATTGCGTTAGAAATCGATTAAACGTTCAGTATACTGCAGTACAGACGATATTTTAATAAAATGAAATATACATACATTGTTAAAAATTTGGGAAAGTAAGAATCGGATAGAATAGTCCATGCTTTAAATTAAAATAATTATATATGAGTTGTGAAATATTCCACGTTGTCAAATTTGGTGATTTTCCGCGCGTCGTGAAATTTTATCGCTGCACTTAGCTGCGCATCTTCTTACGAGCTATCGTTCGCCATTACTGTGAATATGAGCAAAAAAATATAACAAACCGTAATAAAAGCATTAGAGGTTACTTGAATCTAAAATTTATCAGTAAAACATCTTTTCTACCGAATCTACATATGCGCGAATAAAATCAAAAGGTACTGATAAAAGTATATCCATTTTTATTGGAAAGAAGAAATTAAATACGCTGAAGCCTATGATATTACGCCGAGAAATATATGCATATTATCTTCGAGAAAATAACGAATAAAAAATTACTGAAAACAACGAGATAATTGTCTGCATGGCGTAAAATATACTTTTCCCAGGCAGCGCCTTAAATTTGACCAAAAACCCACACAAACACTCACATCCATCACGAGAGAATAAGCTCATCGTATCAGTTCTCGGCATAGATAATCACAGGGACGATCCATAAAGCTCCACGCAGATTATCCTCCATGGAGTAAAACCTCGAAAAAAAAAAAACTTCCCCGTCCATCGTGGAAGAAACAAGTACTCAAGACTCTGAGCGGGATTTCCGGAGGGAATTTTTCTGGGCGATGGTTTAAAAATTTGAGATAACCTTTTTACGCCATTCCTAAAGTCCAAGAAGTAGAAGAAGCGGGCACCTTTTAGTGGAGCACGAGCGGTTGAACTCCTAGGAGTTCGACGGCAGTGGAGAGTCGCTCGTTTTGAGATTCGAGACGATCGTGCGAGAGGGCATGGGAGGATCCGACCTACGATCCTGAGAATAACGAGGGGAAAGATGGCATGATCTACAGGGCACGTTTTCCTGAGCGGTTTCCGCCTTGTGATTTAGGAATTGAAAAAGTTCCGGCCGGACGGCTGCCTGCGGAAACTTCGGCAATTATGGGAAAGCAAACAACCTTATAAATTCATGGCGCGAACGGCCAACGCTCGTCCCCATGCCGTTTGGGTTACGACGACATTATTCTTCCGCCTCGACACGCCCACGCGTGTATCGTGAATTAGCCCTTTCGCAACGACAATAGCCACTCGACGATACTAAAACTAGACGCGTGTGCAGAGCGCCTGTGAAAACGCAACTCTTTCGTACTACCGTTGAGAATCTAGCGAATGATTTTGTTATGGAGTGTTAACAGCCTTTTCCTGATAAAATTGTACTTGCGATTACTGATATTTATCGAGCCTTAGTCGAAAATCAGAATGAATGAAAAAAATAGAAAATATTTCGCTTATCACCAAATATATTGCGTGGCATTCAAATTAGGTTTTACTACGGGGTAATTATGAAAGTATAGCCTATAATAGACTTATAAAGAAATTCCGTTGTTAATTTATATCAATAATATAGATTTCAAAGACAAGTGTTGAACGTATGAAGGAAACGTTTTTATTTAACATTATCAAAGCTTACTGTGAACTGAATATATATTTGGGGCATAACAGTTTTCCTTTTCAGTATGCCGCAAATACTCAGTAGGAAATAAGTATAATATTTAAGTATATATTCTACTCCAAAGTAATATTTCACTTATGTAATTCGCCTTATACCACTTATTATATATTCACAAGTCTACCAATTATCTATAAATATTATTCAGAATAAATTTATATTTTTGCAAGTAATAGTCGTCGATCGATTCTTAGGAAACTGTAGTGAGTTTACTTTTTATTGGTAACTATGGTAGGATTAGAAGATTCATAAAAAATCATAAAATCCAAGCTTAGAACGATGCAATGATATTGTTAGGTGGCGTAGCACTTCGACGTCATCAAGCGGCGTGAGGATGATTTATGTTTCCTCGACTTACCGAAATTTTTCTCGTATCTAGCTGCCGTGATAATGACATAATGACAAATGTGACAAACAGACCGTCGCAAATGCTCTTGGGACCGGGAAGAAGAAACAAGATTGTTTAGGGATTTAGAGATAAGGGTGTAGCTGGACCTCGCGTTGACAGAGACGTATGATTCCTGGGAATAGATTGATTTACTTGCCGAAGGCACTGCTCTCATTATATTTCAGGCGATACATATTCGATACAATCTGGGCGTTATTTTTTTATGCAACTGACAAGAGGAAATCTGACACAACTGATAAAAAATTGTAGACCGCACAAGTTATATATAATATAATTATTAATTATTTTGTTCATTATTTGCAAGATAAAGCTGCGAATATACTTAATATTCAAACCTTGACACCCATGTAAAAACAATCAATCCTTGACTTACCAAAACTGTATATCGTTATATAACACTTTGCTTTATTTCTATACAAAAAAACAACCTCGTACAAAATGTCAATTTTTATAACCAAGGTAAGCAAGAATTATGAATTTTCATGTTCAATTCTTGACATAATCCATAAACACTAATCGAAAAACTATTGCCCAAGGTATATTCTAAAGCAGCAAAATTGTACCCGCTTACGCACAAATAGCGTATAAAAAATTAAGTAAAAGAGTTCCTTGTAAAAGAGATAATATTATATTAAAGGTACCTACGCCTTAAGACTTCAAGATATAATCGCAAACCTCCTCTACTAAACCCCAGTTTTACCAGTTCAAACATCCAGATACTTAATCCTCTTAATATTCATGATCCAATAAATCGATTTTCGCACATTTTCCTGGAATACCTTAAAACGATTCTCCAACGTCTTAAAAAAAAAAAAAAAAAGAAAGACCCTTAAAAGAAAAGAAAATTTTCAATGAAAAAATGCTATGAAAGAAGAGAAAGAAAAGAAAAAAACCTTAAGAAACCGTACATATACCATATATTCAGCTATTCAGTTAGAACTTCATAGACTATTCTAAACCATAAAATATACCTCTGCCAAGGATTTTTAGAAACCTCAAATATTTCCAACCATCATCGCTAATAAAGCGAGTAACATAATTAATGTAAAACATTAATCAAGTACGATTCGATTCGATGATCAATCGACCCGACATCCAGAAGCTCGAATATCTCTGGTAAAACATACGATAGCGCTTCATTCTCCCGGACGTGGCAGGTCCGGCCGCATTTCCCATGCAGAAATGAAGAAATCCCAGGGTGGTGCTATCTCATAAATTTATCATTGCCTCGGTGTAATCAAAGAACGTCTTCCCACCGTTGGCATCTGAAAACCGGGTCCAGAATGCCGGAAGCGCCGGAAAGAAGTTGCGCAAACAGCGTTGAAGCACGGCAAGGAAAAAAGAAAAAGAAAAAAAAAAGAAAGAGGCCAGGACTTTACATATCGCTGACCTGAACTTTTTCAAGGTGCTACCGACATCACGCCGTTGCTCTTAGACCGCCCCAAGTTTTCCTAGACGCTGTTGAATACTCGCGCCAAAACTCTAACGTGGCCATAACGAACTATGTACATACAATATTAAGAAGAATCTGATCGCGCTTCGTTTGGCTTCAAAATAGAAAATTGTGCAGTGCATCTAATTCTGTTTTTGCACGATAGATACGTTCCTGAAGAATAAGTGTAAAAAAAATTCGTGTAAAAAAATATCTCCACTGTTGCGATTATAAAAATAAAAGTAAAGCAAAATTTTCTTCTTAGAATTTGAGTTGATGGTGTTAGATCAAAATAAATCGTGTGAGAGGAGAATTAAATTTTCTTCCTAATTCGTGTTACATCAAAATCGTGTAAAGGAAGTTTGTGTAAAAACAGTATTGGGTGTATTCTTAACCCATTATTTACCATTGCCCCTTTTTTGGGACGTTTGTTCTTTACTTATTTATATTTTTATATTATTTATGTTTACCTAAGTAGTGGAACTTTTAGTTTTTATCGTTGTACCTGAATCTTGTACAGATTGCTATAAAAGTCACAAACTCGATAAAAATATTTTTTTTCTGATTAACTTACTGTGGAAAATTGATTATATGCACTTTTAGATTTGCGCTTGACTTTGGCATATAATGGGTTAAATAAAAAAAAATGCTCCAATTACGAGCTATAATCACTTTCTAGTCTCCACAAGGTTTCCTAAGCAGGCCTGATAATTCCACGATATTTCGATGTTAAGAAGTTCGGCTTCTTTATCTTTGTTCTCAAATACCACTGAATTTCGTTGCAAAAAACACGATCAACGAAGACTGCTGTAGCGCAAGGTAAAAACTTCTACGACAGAATATTTCTTTATCGTAAAAAGAGTATAAGGAGGTTCTGCAAAATGCAAACCGCTATTTTGGAAGCAGTCTGCATTTGTATACCAGATTTGAAGCCCATCAGAAATTATTGTTGAAACCAAAAGTAGCAAGCGCACCCTGAATTCGACGACTTTTACGTCGACATTCGATCGTGGACGGTTCCTGCCAGAAACTACGTCGAACTGCATAGGTGGGCTGATCAAATTGTTACTTCGTCGTAGGACAGACTCCACTAAATCTTGAAGGACTTAATCCGCCCTCCCCATGGGAGAAAAGGATAGTCGGGAGCAAAGATACGGCAGAGCGGTGCCAAGTTACAAAATATATTATTCGAAAGGTCTACAGGGAAAAAGGGATGTTTCCTTTTGGACGAGCCTTTCATGCGCGATTCTGTGCTGCCGCTTCCGCAAAGTGTTCGAAGATTACAAGGCGAATAAGAATGGTTTCCTTTTTATGAAATTTACGACTGTATTTAGCATCGTTTACCTTAATTCCGCTTCTATAAATTAGAATTGGAGTCGAAACGATTTAGGAAAAAAATCTAATAAGAATGAAGATAAAAAAAATATGTCGTTAACTTCGTACTTAATATATGAAAGAGTAAAATCATTGCTGAAAGCTAAGAAGAAGGAAAAGAAGCTTAAAACTTTATTATGAGATCTTTTATGTTAGCAAAGTAGGTAGCCTTAAATTCACGGTTATCTAATTAAGTGATAGAGCAAATTTTATCTACGTATCTTACTACTTTTTACCAAAGTTAAGATGCATACTATGTTTGAATTTCCAGTTAAAAATCTGCTAAACTTTTTATAGCTAAAATTTAAGTATTGTTTAGCTATGATGATCCGTATAAAAATCCGTATGAATATTCATCAGTAATTGCGTTACATTAAGTACATTATACTATAATCTACTATAAAGGATATATCTTCTGAAAGAACTGTAAAAGAAGATTTATATACGGTTAATGTTGCATGAACTGGAAATAAAGCAAGCATGCAAAAATAAATAAAGTTCTCCAATTAAGCGGAAAAATATTTTTGTGGTCACCCGTATTCCTAGTGCACGGCCACTTTATATTTAATTGCTCGGTTCTTCATCAAAAATATTTTATTACATGGTACACATTTTATTTACCAGTGCATATCAATTTATAGATTAATAGATTCAATGTAGAGTAGAAAGAAGATTAAAATTTTTGAAAAATATTGAATTCAAATTTCTAATGATTAAACTGTATCTTAATTACTAATTCCATGCGACACAAATTAAATCTATGTTTAAACTGATCAAAATAAAGCATAAAGAACAGCGTTACTATTATAAAGAAATATATATTATTCAAGAACGTTGTCCTGAAAATGGAAAGTACTGTCCAAATTCAATAAGCGGATTCAAATGATTTAAGTTATGTCTCAATAGGTCACACAAAAACAATTAAATAAGATCCATCGATAATCGTTGGTCCAGCAGTGTCACGCATAAGTGACATCAGTTGTTAAAAGCTTACGACATGATATTCTAATTGTTATTTCTGAGCGAACTTACGATATGGCATGCAGTAACTCCTGTCTCTGTTTTTCTTTCACTTTGACACTTCCCCCTTCGGCCAGGGCAACTTGCAATTCCCTCTGTAATACGGCCAGCTTTCGACGTTCGCCTTCTAACAATAGAGAAGTGACCTGCAACATCAAATTGAAAACTTCCATGTTAACACTAAACCTACCAAGTACTATCTGGACATATTTATGTATACCGCGCATATATTAAAGGAAAAGAGTATTAAGAAAAGATGACAATAAATCGATAGAATGATTGACAGTCTGCGATAGAATCATGAAGAATCGTTAAAAACATTCTTTTACGAGGTACAGCGATTTTTCTAAGAAACGACGGTCATTTCGACCGCTTCGGTAGATTTAGTGTTAAGAAAAGCTGCTTCGTGACATTTATAAAAACTGCTGTTCGTAAAGCAAATAGCCGTTATTACAAAATTTGTATGAAAAATATTACACAACACGCTGTACTTCGTGGAATGGCGATGAGTTACAGAGAAATAAGAAATCATATATAAAAATTCAAATGAAAAGCCATAGATTTCAAATTCCAAAATTCAAATAACATTCTACAGACTTCTTGAACATTAACCCCGCCTTTGTGAGATTACCGTTTAACAGCAGCCTTGGTAATAATATGTATCCCTCTGTAAATGTATACTCATTATAAGATATTGAAAAATAAAAAATGTGGTACATACTGTTGGAATAATTTAATATTGGAAATTTGTCTAAAACATTACCGTACCTTAACGAAGATGAAGATATTTGTAAACTATAATATGTAAGTAACACAGTTTGTTCACAACTTGGTGTAATTTAAATCAGTAAAGTATGTTTATAATTATATTATTATTTCATAAGTGGATAAAAAATAGCCAGAAAACTGGATTAAAGTTCAATTAATATATTTGTATATATATTTCATTTCATCGTTTTTTATGTTTCAAGGGAAGCGGTTACAATTCACTTACCCTCCCATCTATTTACGGCCCTGATCTCAGGTGTATGCAAAGTAGTCCTTCATTATGTAAGATCAAGTAATTATGTACATTCACCCAATACTCGCCGGAAAAACTTGTTTCCCAAGTATCTGAGAAATCAATACTTTTTCATTGGTCACGATTATGTGCAATGTCACGATTCATAAATACACATACCAATTTAAATGACTATTACTGTACAGAAATATATTGGATAAAGAAAATAACAAATTAATATAAAATAATCAGTTATAGCTAATGGATTCAGTCAAGCCATTTTTGACACAAGCTATTTCACGTAAGTAGAAATATTCAGAGAAAAAATATAAATACATCAAGATGAAGAAAGATATACTTAAAAAGTAAATTTTAATTTTCAAATTGTCGAAAAATATACGTATATTTTAAATCGTTCTGTAGAACATTATACATTTTTTAAAATCAATTACATTCAATCAATATCCTAACCTTTTTATAAGTAAAAAATTATACCAGCATATAGCAACTGCATATTATACCGTAAATAAAATAGAAATATCTACTAATATACAACAAAAAAAACAATAAATATTTTAGAAATAAATAAAGCACACTAAATTTCAGTAGAGCCATCTACGAAAAAGGTTCTCCATCGACGGTAAGCAGCTAAAGTCGAGTGGCTAAGTGTGCATTATTACCTCTTACCGACAGAGTTAAGAAAACCACAGAATTCCCTCATTTACCGATAGTAAGTTAACAAAGTTCGTTAATCTAAAAACCATCCCTCGATACTACGAGACAAAAAATGTCTCCGGATAAAACAGGTCTGTCTGATTATGAGTCGAAAATTGTTACTTGGTAGTTTAGAATCCATCTTAAACGGTAATTAGTCGAACAGAAACCTTTACAGACGTTAAAAAAAATGTATAACGTTTTCTTTCGGATTTACAAAACAACAACTAAACTAAGTATAAAACATAAAAAATAAATATAAGATAAATCAACGATTTAATGTAAGAGAAATATTATTATATATGTAGCGAATCATCCCCTACCCCTGCCTTCTGCTTCTTATATTACATATTAATATAAAATCTGCGAAGAAATAAGGAAGAATTTATTATTAATATATTTTATTAAGAATTGTTACGTTTTGTCAATACCAATTATGTACGTTTTCTCAATTATCTAATTGAGTTATAAGTTCTAAATGCTCTAAGAGTTATAAGTTTTTCCAATTTTCTTCCAATTTAACGACTCATTTCTTTCAGTATTGTCAAATACGTGAAAATTGCTTGCACAAACTGCTATCGAAATTCATGTCTCACTCGTGTCGTTAAAATAGTGACAACGGATTATTAATAATTATAATACAGGAAAAATGTAATTCAACCGTCGATACTTTCAATTCAATGCTTGAGTAAAGCTCGCAGATCATGTAACCCTTGTCTCCCTCTATCATGCATGGAGTCTTTGCCATAGGAAATAAATGCAGAACCTTAATACTTCACCCTTTTATCGCTCTGAGAGTCACGATGGCGCGTCGATTACATTCACGCAATCGCCGGAAGTTTTGAACGTTACGAAGCCAATGGCGTAAGAGCTTCCCTCGACTGGTCGAATATTATAATCCAGGTAATGATCCTAATCCTGCTTTTGTCCCCTCGGAATTATATACCAGAACTCCATTATGGTTCGTTTTACGTCTACTCGTACATGAAAATGTACGTAAAAATTTCCAAGAAATTATATACCTCGGACTAATTAAAGGATTATTATTATGATCTCATGGTAAGCGATTTTCATGCACTAACGGTTCTTCAGAATTTTACAAGTAATCACTGTACATATAATACAATTTTATCACTATATTTTATCAGTAAATAAGACGCACCATTTTTAAAGCGCGCTCATACTTTCAGCATGAGAAGTTAAACAACATGGATGAAAACTACGATAAAATAAATATATTTAAAAAAGTTCCACTTATCGCGAAAAAATGCAACAAGCATAGAATCGAAAAAAAGGGTACAGAACATCTTGCGGGCACGATATTTAACAAAACACTCTATGAAGACATTGTTTAAACCATTGCTCTACTAATAATAAAATCCATCTGCATTCATGCTTGAGGGCTTAGCAGTACAGGAGTTTGACACGTGATTCAAAAAAGCATTAAACATGAAATTCAAGAAAAAGGAATGAATTGGTTAAGCGTTCCAATGATGTTTCTTTTGGAATCGCTGCGATGTTATGTACCACTATGAAATCTACCGTCTGCTCATGGAACGCAGTCACGGTTTGATTTTCTCACGAAAAAATGCAAGAGGCAGGGAGTCGGAAAGGAGGATGCAGAACGTCTTGCGGGCACGATACCTGTCGAAAGCAGGGTTTGCACAATTCCTAGCTGGGCTAACTCCGCTTATTAAAGATCGTCGTGATACGGCGCTGATCATGAAGCACCGAGTTATTATCCTGCCTGTCGCAACCGCACATCCTGGCCGGTCACTCGAGAAATAAAGAGCCGTTAGGCCTACGCATCTCAAGAGAAAATTCGCAAGAAAGGCCCTACGGTATCGTGCGTCGTCGATCCAACCGCATCTAACAACGTCGATCGTTCAACATCGATCTCGCTAATTACGGGTCGTAAAACTATCCGGGTGATGAGGACAAGTGATTGCTAATAGCTCGAGTCTTGAGTTATCGAATTGGCTAATGCTCTATTAAAAGCACGTATATTGCTAAGATTGTTATGTGTAGGTTGGGCTGAACATTTAGGATAATGTTAATATTGATAAAGTTACTTTTATAACGTGCTGGATCGATGTTTTGAATCATGTCCATAAGAATTCGTAGTAATGCGTTCGAAGTAATAAGAGATGCTTGACTTTAATGAAACTATAAAAGATTATATTTACCTGGAAAGTACGTTAAGAGTGATGACATGAAAAATGTACTCAAACGAAATTTCTTTTCTGTAAATGCGTGGACATTTTGAACACTATGTATGTGTTCATCCTCAGGATTTTTTTGCTATGAAATTCTATTGGTCTAACTGTTCATGAAGAAAGTAATAATTGTAAGGAATATTTGAAAATGAGCGAAACATGAATCGAAAGAATAGGAAACCGTACCAAAGTTGTTCGTATTATCAATGGCTCAGCTTACAATTCAGTCAACGAAAGGCAGGTTGAAAAGTGATAAACATTGGTGAGAAGTAGTGGCGCATAATCTATGCGCATAGATTATGAAAATATACACACATTATTTTCTGTGTAATTTTAAAACTGAATTTAAATAGATAGAAATTAAATGATTAAAAGGCTTTGTAAACTTACGTTTCTATGACGTTTCTATGGGTTTTATGGTGCGAAAATCTATTTTGAAATCTCATTGAGCTTGCTATCATTCGGTATCAATCATTCAGAGATACCTATCACTCTGAAAAGGTGGGATACACATATTTCCACGCCTACACTCGTGCGTTACTAACTCCTACGCTGAAATAACAATAACTCCATCCCACGATGCGAAATGAGGCACTTGTGCTCGATATTTAATAAATAAAAGAAGGGAAAGTAGCGCGGAGCGATAACGAATGTCTTTACTTTATCTGCAATAACCAGCAATGGATTTCATACATCATTTTGCTTGACATTATGTAAAATAATTAAAAATTATTGTGAACAAAGTACTTTCTAAAATTATCATCACACTGCTCGTAAATTATCTATTGCAGACGCTTGCAATGGCATTTGTAACTCGTCGTTCACTTTACGATCTGCAAGTGCGCATTCAAATATCGAATTTACTTCAACATGCATCTCTACACTTATCTACTTTTCCACACCCTTACTCCGCGATTATTATCTCTTTCATTATAATTTCCCCTCCAAATTTCATTCTGCAATCTCGTAATCGTCCCAAACATCCTCCGCATTTTTGTCGCGACGCGATAAACCTTATAACAGACGACATTATGTTTGGACGCAGTTAACCAATTCAACCGACATTTTTATCGCCCTCGCAGCGCGCATCTCACGATTGTCGTTTAATTCACTGCACGTGAATTAGCAAAACTGCGTATCGACGCCGTGGAATATAGTGTCGCGCGTCGTAAAGTATCCTCGATTACAGTACGGCGTAATTTGTACCGCTAATGCTGGCAAGAGAAAAAAAAATTGATAACTAAAGTCGACGTTCTCGGGGGAACGATAAACTTTATCGGCCATTAGTTGTGGGAATCCAATGAGCTCGGGGAGCGATAAGCGTACGTATACCGATAAAGGTATATCCGCCGTGCAAGAGACTGCGAATAAATAGGACTGTCAAAATAAAGTACAGTACACGGGCATTCATTTCATAATAACTCCTTCCTGGGATCATTAGGACTTCAGAATCCCTGGGGTATTTGTTACCATCTCTACTGCATTACTTCAGACTTTTTTCCACTATACCAAGCGTGATACGGAGGTGGGAAAGACTTAATTGAAAACAATGAAAAGCTCGCTGCTAAATTTCCTGACAGAGTATTAATAGAGCAGTTATGTCGTGGGCTATCTCGAAATTACAACGTGTCGTTACTACGAGTAGATTTTATCACCATGCTAATATATTATATATTATATACACTGCGCAAAGAGTAACGCAAGAAAAACGGGTTTTTGTTATTTCTATCAACATAAAATGCGGATATTAATGAATTAAAGATCACTGCGCTATGGATTAATAATGTTCATCGTGCGCTCCGACATAATTTAAAATTCAAAGCGCGATATAAAATATCATACAATATTTGTGAAATGACGCATTTGCTATTGACCGATTACTTTTACCTTAGTTACATTAGACATCAGTATTCGTGCAATAGTAGGTACAAACAAAGTAAACAGCTATTATTAAATTCAAAGAACGAAGGATCAACCCTTTTCAGCGCGAATTATTATTCATTTAGTAAGAAAATTAAATTTTGAAAAGAAAAACAATTTAGAGATACTTGATTATTAGAAGCTGATTATACGAATGATGCCAAACAGCATCATTAAACTGGAATGGATTAACGAGATACCTCTATTATCCCAAATCATGGCAATCCATTGCGCAAAATGTTCCACGTCTACATGTACTTTTATTACCCCGATTAACTACTTATTATTCAAGACGTGCTTCAATTACTCTCTCGCGGTAAATACTTCCAAACGTACAAACTCCCATATGCTAGCTCCTCATATACCCGGCATTAATGTTACCATTACTGCGAATGCTACGCCCGATTTGTTACGCGATATTCAGCGGTTTCACTTTCGAGCAATAACGCAAAATCTCAATTCAGTTACGGAGGGACCTTACAAGGGGCAGGCGAAACCGAGGATATTATCCGCCATAAAACGAGCAAATCGTAAAACTCCGGGACGCTTTCCGGTGAACGGGCAAAAAGATCAGCGGTGGACGGCGAAAGAAAAAATTATTATCGCCTTTGGACGACCACCTGCGTGTACGGGAGTAACTTTCCTTCGGCGAGTCGTTCGGTAAACTAATCCCAGAGCTGCCCAATGCGAACGTTCGTACGTCAGTGAGTTAAGAAAAGAGTCTATGCAAAAATGCCCAATGCGAATAAGTAACTTTAGAGTGTTGGTTTTTTCGCTCGTTAAAAATTTTCAAATGTGTCGTTTAATCGGTATACGAGCTCGTAATCGTTGCTTTATTGCGACGTTTCGAACACTCTGCGCGGCCCCTTTCAAGCTATACAAAAATATATATCATACATAGAGTAAAGTCGGTTATGAAGACAGAAAGGATTATTATGTTACAGATTGAATATAAGTTATTATGAGAATATTCCAGTAGGAAGATTACCTATTATACATTGGTTAAATACTGTGGTATAATATATTTTTTAGTGTGTCCTTGCTTTGGATACCATGCACACTATAAAAAGCGAAAATACACAACCAAATAAAACCTTACTCTCCTCCACAGGACCGTCACGTGACTGATTATATAACGTACTATTTAACCACCACGTAATAGGTAATTTTTCTACTAGAATATTCTTAAAATAATTTATGTGCAACCCGTAACATAATAATTCTTACTGTTTTCATAATCGATTTTACAGTGTGTATATAACTTTCTATAGCTTGAAAAGTGGTCGATACATCGCAATAAACCAAGGATTACAAGCTGGTATACCGAATAAAGAATATATTTGAAAATGCCTAATGAGAATGTTCGTTCGTCGGTAGATAAAAAAAAAAAGGAGGGTCTATAATTGAGACACGTTGGTGTTAGCTAATCTAATTGAATGTACGCGTTAACCGTCCTCGAGCGCCGGAGAGTTCTATGCTAATCGCTGTTGTTGTCTTCCCGTTCCTCTTCCTGTACTTCGGCCGAGAAGATGCTATGCTCACGCCGTACCTCAGTGTTTTGTACTTCCGTGCAAATTACCTCTTATCCCGTTTCGCTTTAAGTTATTAACGAAGGTATTTCCTTGTTCCCCGAAGGTGGCAGAAATAAAATAGTATTGTAATATACTTATCGAGCAAGAAAAATAGGAGCAACGTGTCTTAAAAGTAAAATTGACTCTTGTGCGATACAAGGAATTAGCTCGGGTTGCGGAATGAAAGTTTGAAAGTATAAATGTAAATCTAGTAGAAAGAATAACGATGACAATAATAATCGATTATTGTGGTTTGTTAAATAAATGTGCAGAACGGAAATCAAAAAATGAATTCATAGTTGTAAAGATGACTTTAAAAGTTAAAGGCTTTAAGCTAAAAAGACTTTAAAAGCTAAAAAACGCTCCGAATGCTCCTGACAATGTCGTGTCAGAATGTGTTTTTGTTCCATGAGGCACCCACTGTGCACACAGCTTTTTGAAACCCAAAACTTTATTTAAAGTATTGCAAAATAATATTGAAATTTTAGTTGTTTGTTATGAAACATGAGATATTAACATGAGTTTTACTCTTGACAAATAGACGACGATCCGCAAACTTATTGAACAACCTAGTATTATAATATACCAGACCAAATTAGCTTTATCGTGCAATGGTATTGAAAATAATGAGAAAATTAAAAGTGGATTTCTTTATCTATAACGTGTTATATTATGAGTATTTATGCCAATATTGTGTTCTTTGTCGAGGAAAATGTTTTATGACGTACTCAATCCGAGTTCTGGTTGTTATATCATGAGTCATAGTATCCTAGACGCAACCAAATCTGGGATCTGCCCTCTTTCTGCGTCAACTTGCTCGTGCACCTGATGTAATATACAAGGCTGCCTTAAAGCTCCCTCTAGACAAGAGATTGTCTAGAATAATTCAGTGAAGAGGAACGCAGAGTAACGAAATTTAGAAGTTATTAAGTCATCACAACGAATAAATATTAAATTCAGTATTAATATTACGTAAACTCAGTATAGAAGGTTAGCTGAAATATGCGCTCTTTCTTTAAATAAGGTGTGTGCCAATATGTAAAACGTACTGCAACTGTAATCGTGTATTAAGAATTCGATATTTCAAGGAATACAAATGCCATGATAGATAAAAAGAGGAGAGTGAAGAATGTGAAAGAGTAGCACTTCAAGGTAAGAACATACACGATAAACCTTGACACGTGCATTTAATTTATATTCAAATATATAATAATGATTCTAAATAAATATGATTTCCTTAAAATAGCTTCTGTAATAATGAGATAACGGGAAAAAAATCGTTTCTTAAAACTATATCTCAATGGTAAATAATATAAATTGATCTACATTCGTTTCATCTTATCATTCGTTGTGGGAAAATCACCGTTAATCGTAAGTTTGTTTAGTACGTCTTTTTATTCTCAATCAATCTGCATCTTGGCCTTCCAACAGCTTTATTGAACATTGTGCTCGTGTCATGACTACCGACGGAAAGTCGGAGACGCATTTAAGCGAACAGCATAAGTGTTCATACCGTTAAAAGGTCATTACGTACATATAATTTCTTTCGAAGTAAAAGCCACGACACCTGCGTTACGGTAATTGGAATTTCTTACCTTACAAATACACAAAAAGAAGTTTAAATGACTACTGACGACTGCTTTCACAGTTACATTCATATTTTCACTAGATTTTAGAAAAGTATTATATTTTTAATATGCTCGCTTGCTGTATACTTCCAAATTTATTAGTTACATCTAGTAATTAATAATCGAAGTAAGTACCTAACTCTCTTTGATACGCCAAGTCTATGTCTTCAATTTTATTGTCATATATCCTACAAAGTCCTCGAAAATATCCCTAGAAGATCCAAGATAATTTGCATTCATAATTTATTTTACCAATAATTTCCTGCTTCAGTCAGTTTAGAGAGATATACGGTCCGTATTTTGCTCCACTTATTCGCGTGAAGTAACATTATCAGCGATGCACGATACACGCTTCTACATTTATTTAAAATGTCCTGATTTTGCGACCATAAATTTTGAATGCTTAAATGAACGAGTAAATAAAATGCGTAAATAAAAACTAAATAGAACGCTGAAATTTGGCTGCGCTGCCAAACATTCTGGGATATAGCTGCACTACCATCTTAATAACGAATCACCGTATCATCTATGATTATTCGATAAACGAATACTTTGTACGAAGCGCAAGAATATTCCTCACAGTTCTACATAAGAGAAGAATAAAAACAAAGAAGGATAAAAACACAAATTAAAGATAAAATTAAAATAAATAAAAAAACCCTGAATAACCAGGAAGAGCAATTCTCTTCGTGAATATGCAAAACTCGAGGGATTAAAAATCGCCTGAATTTTTCCATCCAGCCGCACTATTTCCAACGCGAGTCTATTGAGAAACGCCAAGTCACCGGCGAACGGAAACGAAAGGAGTTTATCCCCTGGCGATGAAAGTGAACCGCGAAACGGCGGGTAAAGACGAGGGAAAGTCCAAATGCGAGAAACGTACGGCCTGCGACGAGAACAACGATGCGTCGCGCACGGGGCAAAAGTGAAAACGATTCTGTGGATCACGGAACCATAACTAGATTCCGTCATGTCCGATACGCACATGCACCGTGGAGAGGAATTACGAAATCCATCCGTTTTTTGCCCATTCGCCCGGTTTCTTTTCCTTTTCGTCGCCGAGAACAGGATTCAGGTAAATGTCATTTCGCAAGGCCCTGGAATACCTCGGGAGTCGCCTAACGGGTATCAACAAAATCGTGTTTTCCAAAGCTCGTTCCCGTTGAAAGTTGATGCAAGGCTTGCCGTGGAAACGAGTTGATGAACTCGATGTATAATGTACTTCCGCTCTGTCGTTCTTCCACGCGGCCGAGTTAAGGCTGTAACTACTTACTCCTACTACTAGTTTAGGGAGATATTTAAAACACCACATTCGTTTAATTTTATGTTAACACTTACTACTACTACAGCTGGTATAGGGACAAATTTAAAACACTATATTTATTTAACTTTAGGTTAACACCTACTACTAGTGCGGGTTTAGAGACATATTTGAAACACCGCATACATCTTTAACCCTTTCCAGTACAATGATTTGGCATCATCAGTATAATCTGCTTTTATTACTCTAATACCTCTAAATTGTTTTTCTTCCAAATTTAATTATCTTATTAGAAAATAATCAATTCGACCTGGAAAGAGTTTACACGTTCCGTGCCACGTGCATCGTTAATGGTACACGTTAAGCTTGATCCTTAGGCCACGTGTTGGCACGGAACGTGTTAAAAAAAAGAGAGGATAAAAGGAAATTTAAATGAATTATTTAAATTATCTGAAGACTGTACGAAAATAATGCAAAATATCAGAAAATACAGCGTCAGAAAGTAATACAATTAAAAAAAAAAACAATGACTGTTTTAAAATGTTTAAAAAAAATGACAGTCTTTTAAATTGGTTGGGTAGTTCCAGTGTTAACCAGAGCATAAGCCACGTTGCCGAGGTTATTTACTTTTTACCATATTATAACAATATAGAAATTTTGTCTTTCTATATTTGGTTGTCAGGAAGAAATTATCGTGATACAGATTCCGTCAACGTTTAACCAACTACTTATTCCTGTTTATCTCGGCCGTATTAGGTTGAAGATTTTTGGATAAATTTCGTAGAGAGAAATTAGTTAGCTTGTTGAAGATGTATAACGTTATTTATATCATTTGATGTGGGATGTTTCATCTAGATCTTTCATTATTTTTAAGTGAAAAATTGTATGCAATTCTAGACTACAAATTATACTTAATTAAAGCTTTCGTGTATGCTGTCAATAATTCTTACGATCATTCGACTATGAACGAACAAGTGCCCAAGCATGCAAATGGCTTTCGATGAAAAAATTCGTCGGTTTAATGCGTCAAGCGGAGACTTTATCGATCACTTTATCAAGTTTCATCCCACTTTGTACACGAAGGGTCTTATAATAATTTCTCCGCCTAACATGCGTGGACTTAATAAACATGTGATACTCGAGAGCACTCAAAGAGCTGAATTACGGCTCGTTCGTATCGAGGCAATTAAAACCGTGAAGTTTATCGGATCGAACGTGACAACGATGTCAGGATTCCAGACTACGCAACGTCATTTATAATGAACTGTGCATCGATTAATTAGGCTTGCGCCATATTGCCAAGCAATTAATAAACCTTCATCGGTAATTACGATAGAGCCACAGGGAACGTTTGTGTAAGTCGTATCTTCTGTTGCCATCAAATTACATTAAAGCAACAGCTCTGCCATCATTACATCTGTTTGTTCGATAATTCACGAAAGCTCGCCATCCGTAAAATGGTTTTATTCACGCGGCAATTATCACAGTATTCTTGCTGCATTAGAGCCAAAAAAAAAAATTTTTAATTTGCCAGACTTACTGATATATAAAAATATACTGCTTAGTATATATATCTACATTTTACCACGCTATTATATTTCTATGCGTAGTAATGTGCGCTGCATAAAGTCGCTTGTAAACGTTATTTTACATTGTTATAATATTACAAGTAAGCTAAGATAAAACACAGTACATGTATATTATAATAGTCACTATTACCGTGGAAGTAATGTGCGTACCAAATTGGTATAGTAATACCGTCCAGTCTTCTAAATCACGCCATGTTGCACGTAAATGTTGCACGGAAATACTTAATTAACTTGAGAGGCATATTTTTATACGACTTTCACACGAAGCAGATTTGCATTTTGTATACTCTCGAAATATGCTATCTCTAGTATAATCTCCTGAATTACATTTTTAAAAGCATTGTAAAGGTTATATAGTGCAAAAAATTAAAACGTATATGTATACACTTCTGAATATGTTTAATAATTTTGGTTTTAATAATTCTTTAAAGAGCACACTTCGTAATGTTGATTCATACAAGCAAAATACTTCATATATTTTTAAAGCAAACGTATTAAAAAGGTATGTTATTTCAAATTATTTCAATTGTCACATTACTTCGAAACAATTTCTGTATGTAATTATTAAATCCTCGACAGGATTGTATCATTTGTTCCCACTTAATAAACCGTTATTCTGAAGATTTTTTAGAAGCGTGAAAAAGGTTATCCGAACGGACAAAGTACAAAGCGTGCAACATGAGTCCAACAAATGATCTAGACCTCTTTCTCGGTCACCGCCTCAATAGAGAAAGGTACGACCATGGGCTCGAGCGTCAAAAAACGATTTGCGAAAGCTACGTGCGTCATCATGAATGCAATCTAAATGCAGCGCGTAATCCAGATCGTCATCTCGTTCAATTCCAGCAGGTTGTTGAAAACGGCAAAACCTCGAAGACAACATTTCAAATGTGATTTTCATACAACCCTGTATTGATCGCTAACTTCTTGAACCGTGTAACGTATAATTTAGCCATAATGAGGCAATTATATCTCTCCATTGAATTTGTGCCAAGCGCAAAAACGAAAATAGCGAAACTTCAAATTTCTTCCGCGCAGAGATTTTGTGAGCGATAAGGTAAGGTTGGAATCTCATTAGATTTGTAGGCAAACTTTACGAACATGGGAAATTGGCATATGATAATGACTAAAGTAAATTGAAAGCGTGAAATAAATATATCAAAGAAGATTATAGACGATTGTTCGAATTTAATGACATACCAAATTTGATTGGAAAAATTATACATACAGCTTTTGCAATTCATGCTTCAATGAAATTGAGAGTATAACTGTAAAGATGACAAAAAGCAAAGACTAATTATAATATCATCGGATCAATTAATGTTGAAAATTCAATTTATAATCGAAAGTCAGAGGTCAAACGAAATACATAACACAGGAACGATTTTCCAAGGAGTACAATTAGAAACATAACAAAATCTATTATCTAACATTGATAAAATTATACTATGTTGTTCAATAAGTTCGCGAGCGCTGTATATTCTTTAATAGTATAACTAAAACTTTGACCTCATTTTAATATTTCATGTTTCATAAGAAACTTAACCAAGATTTCAATATTTTTTTGCAACATTTCGAATAAAGTTTTGGTTTTTATAAAGGTATGTGCACAGTGGATCCCGCATTCGCTAACAATGTCACTTTGTCAGCAACATTTGGAGCGTTTTTAAATTTTTTAAGTCTTTTTCGTTTAAAGCCTCCAACTTTTAAAGTCAATTTTACAGCTATAAATGCGTTTCTTAACTTTCGTTCTACAAACTTATTGAACAACCCAGTATATGATTTGCAAAACACCTAATACTGCGTAAATTCCTTCCAAATAGAACGAGGCATCATTGCGGATATATCGTATCATATATTATATTATATTATACTTAATAATGGGCCCTCCAAGGATGGTAAGAGAAAGTAAATTCGACACAGTAAATTCGAACGACACGATAGGGAAGAAAGTGCAACGAACGAACTTTCCTCGGATCTTCTGGTTTCAGGTGGCCGACCGTCGTATCAGAAACCGACACTAATTTTCTGGGTCGAACCTCTCACTGGCCTAGGCTAAGGCTCCCGGTAAAAGCGACCATTGAAGCCAACTAACATCTTCTCAAGTGAATGGATGACCGATTAATATTTATTCTTACTCTTCGTGACACTGGATCGAGTATTTCAGGTTTTGTTCCTTTATACATATACAGGCATACTCCCCCCATTCGTACCCAGAGCTTTCGACAATACGAAGCAACCGCTAATTAAAAATACGATGTGCGCGGCAAAGTGAATTGAGAATGCAAATAACGAGGCAGAATATTAATATCGCAATATAACATTCATTCGTACGCAGCTACGTGGAGCAATATAATGTACTTTGTTATACGTTTCGAAATTATCATTGAAATATAAAGCTGTTCAAAATGTACCAACTCTAATAGCACATCTGTTTCCGTGTATGACAGACTTATTATTTAAAAGCGAAAACTCGAGGATTTTTAATGCCGAATATAATATCCGGAAATACAAATCGCGTTACGTAATGTTTCATTGCAAGATCTTTACAAAGATACAACAGTGATATTAAGGAAGAGTAGAAGTTATCACAAATTCTAATATATCGGATCACAATGTTATTTAGATCACAATAGGAATTAAAGTCCGTGTTAGTAAAAGCAGGTATGATAACTCACCTCGAGCTGCACGCCGAACAGATCTCTCGACCTTCCCGGTCTTTGTGTCTCCAACTCCTGCATTTCCGCTTCGCGTTCTGCTAATCCCATTTCTTCTTAAATATCTGAAACAATAAGCAGATATATTAGCATCTGTCGTGAACAACGAAACAAAGGGGGTACATTCTCAAGTCTATGCATATGTATATGTATAATTATAAGTACATGTACCGTATATTGTGCAAAGTCGTCTAATACACGTCATATCGAGACCAACAGTAAAAGTGTACTGCTAGTTAGGCGAACAGACGAGACAAAATAAATCGCACAAAGCTACGCATTCTCCTTCCTCGAATGTGACACTCGATGTTTTGGAGATGGCTTGGTATCATTCAAGTAAACCTTCGCGGAGAAAGGAAGCGAAGTAAAGAAGAGACCAATATTTCTTATACACAACATGTATAATACATTGATAAATCGTATTACAGTCTGTGTATAGAAGTTGGAATTTTTATGAGAAATTATCTAATTACTTATATCTACAAACAGAAGTCTAATAATATATTCTAAACGCGTATGCTTATGTTAATCGACTCTCGCAAAATTTTATACCGCACGTGCGTATTGAAGAATTTTTTCTAACCACAGAATATTGCATATTTTAAGTTTAAGTATATAACATTTAAAAATGGTTACATTCCAAATGCATGAAAAATATTTGAACGTCAATCAACAATGCTGAATTTGCTTCGTTAATTTTTTCTTTGGATACAGTTTATCGAGGTTACGAGCTCTGAAGAAAGTAACATTAATTTTCGTTACGAAATTTATAAAGAGATTTCCGGATTCGTGAGTGAGACGCTTTGCTCGACGTTTTGTGGAGTGGCTCGAAAGCGAACACCTCTGTTTCGAGCATGTACCGCTCGCACTGGATACCGCGGATAATTTTTAAATCACGCTTTAACGAGGGATCGTTACAACTAACGGTTCCCTCCGCCCCATGCTTTTCTCCGTTTTGAAATCATTCGTTGGGAAAAAAGATACGTTTAGGTGCACTTTAACCGCGCTCGTGATAAAATCAAAAGCCTTCGGTCCGCCATTGTGCGTTATGTCGAAAGTTGCGTGTTTAGGTTTTTAATTGGCAACGCTTTCTGACACGATTTAAGATCGTAGTAAGAAGTGTAAATTATTAATCTGGGCAT
The DNA here is from genome assembly GCA_038496175.1 of Ampulex compressa. Lineage (NCBI taxonomy): Eukaryota > Metazoa > Arthropoda > Insecta > Hymenoptera > Ampulicidae > Ampulex > Ampulex compressa. The sequence continues at coordinate 79,108 of JBCFXI010001026.1, forward strand.
TATTTCCGCGCCTTGTCAGATTGTTTTACTCTCGTAAAACGAACGTAACCGAAGTGAACAATGACTCATACTCGTTAAATAATATTTTTATCTGCCTACATCGTGAAACGTTCAAACGTATTTCCGTGCGCTCGAAATCGACGCTATCTTCATTTTACTGTTTAAACTAGCGATTATCGTATGCTTGGAAATGTTTTGTAATTTTTTAAAATAGTAATAACATACATTGTAATTGGTATTAAGAGATAAATCAATATATTGAAATACTAACTTAGAAAATGATATTTAATCGATTAATATAATAAAGGCTTAGAAATCAGAATTATTTTTCAAATCGCTTGATCTTATAAGCATTCTTTGATCTTTAATCTTTAAGCATTTAAGCCTTCAAAATAGCGATTATTTGGATGGTTTTCAGAATGCTCTGTTGTAATGAATTAAAATACTGTTAGGATCCATCGTTACTAGACCATACTTTTCTAAGTACGTAAAGACCAACCATACCTTCGAAGTACTTTCTGATATAACATCAAACTCGTTAAAGAAAACGATAAAATTTAAGGTGTAAATAGTGTTTTCCAATCTCGCAATCTACTGTCTCATTAAACAGTACTATTCTTGTCTCGCTTTACGACTTTTCTGACATCTTTCACGACGCGATACTACCGCATACATTAGCACTCCACGCTAGTTATCATTCCTCATGCTCTTACCACTACCTATCTGTACATTAATTCTAAGTATCATGTGTCACACGCGCTTCTCGCCAACGTCACGTTAAATCCCCACAATACTTTACTCAAGCACACGTGTAATGCGGAACCTACGATTAATTACCATTACTACGATTAGTGACAACTTTACCGTATAGAAGACCACATATTTCCAATATTTTACAGGTTTTTCACATTAAATTTACCCTCTTGCAAGGTAAATTCACCCTTTTGCAAATGCAATTCAGCCCTTTGCAAAACAAACTCACCCGTTTACAAATGGAACTTCATTGGCAAAAGGTTGAATTCCATTTGCAAGCGAGTGAATTTGTTTTGCAAAAGGTTGAATTGCATTTGCAAACGGGTGGATATGTTTTGCAAAAATGTGAATTTAATGTAAAAAACCTGTATACCATATACTGATTTTTGGTCAAAGCACGACTAAACGATTCGGTCTTAAACCGAGTGGAAGACGGAGGAAGAAATAACGGAAGAAACGTACAAAACCACGAAGTCGCGCCTCGCCTCGGTGAACAATGGATGCTCTTAGAGCCACGAGCCCACGACGTACCGTTACGGCCAGGGGGAGAGAAATTATGGTCTAATTATTTGTAATTAATTGTTAGACGGCAGCGCCGTGCATCGATGCTTGGGCAACGTCTTTCCGGTAGCGCTGTGCATGCCGCTTATCGCTGTACCACGTTTGCCCCGCGCATTTCAGTCCCCCGTGATTCCATTATGCACCTCCTTCCAGAATTATAGCCCAGATCTCCGTATAGTTAACCTTCGTCGTCGTTTATACCTTGGCAAAATGATCACCCTCGATAGACTGATAATCTCTGGATCCATTTCTAGACGGCCAAATCGACGGAAAATTCATGATTTATCACTAAAAACTCCGGTCATTATCTTTGTATATTTAAATATCCGGTAAGGAGTGTCTGTGCAAGTCGAGAGGGTGATAAATTTAGAAATCCATTTGGTCATCCACGTATTCTAACAACAACGTCATTTCTCTAAGAATATAGTGGTATAAATTCAGGAAAATTCGACTAAAAAGAAAAATTACGGACGGATCAGTTTATAATACCGCGATAATCCGTGTTAATTTTATTCTACGGCCACTCACATTTGTTCTATTACCATAGACGCTACATACCATTATTCGAACCGTTTATTTTGAAAGTGGCCTAAGTCTATTCGTCAATTATTTTTTGTTGCTCGTAATTACGCGTACAACTTGAAATTAACTGTCATAAACGACATTTGCGGTCAAGTAGTGGCGTAAGCGTTGTAAAGAAATTGCATATCGTTTTTTCAATTTGAAGCATTTAAAATTATGTGGAATAAATCTAGTTCTTAATCGTGAAAGTGACTTAACTCCATTATGGTAGGAAAACACATATTATCCACTTAATAATTGCTTTCAATTTAATAGGAATTATAAATTTAACTTTCTTAGATACACTTAAGCGGTGCAACACATTGATATCCTATACATATATTTATAATTTCATTGAAACGAAAATTCTTCAATATCTCGATTTGAATATCAATGGACTTAGACCACTTTTAAAATAAACGACTCATTTGTCGAAGGTTACAAGAATATGCCGTTGGGAACAACCCAAGATATCAAATATTAAATAAGATATTTAAAGTCGAATAGACTTAAACAATAAGTTTATACCCTTAATTTTTATCTTAACTCAACATCGAGGTCCTAAACATTTTTTTAAATATGATCTTTAAAAAAATAATAGGCTTATCCATAATTCCGTAGCAAAATCCCAACAGATGCCGTGCGCAGTTGTTTTTCCACTTTCACACGTGTCAAACACACATATACATATGCATATGAATATACATATACATATACATATACATATACATATACATATACATATACATATACATATACATATACATATACATATACATATACATATACATATACATATACATATACATATACATA